>PVJI01007076.1:0-80749 GCA_004026765.1 Micronycteris hirsuta
GGAGGGGTTAGAAAGTGGAGAGATCAAGGAAAAAGAAAAAGGACTGATGGACATGGACAACAGTGTGGTGACTGCGGGAGGGGAAGTGTATAACCGGGATAAATGGTAACAGGAAAAATATAATTAAAAATAAAATAAAATGAAATAATTAAATATACATCATTTTACTTTTGTATTTTATTATATTTACCTCTTTGGTGATAACACACACTAAAATCTTGATAATGATAACTATTATAATATAATAATAAAATAGAAAATTATATTTTACTTATATGTAATTGCATGTAATCCTTTTTGGATCTGAGCTTCTGGCTCATATGTTTGTTGGACTGCTTATGCAATGAATTAATATTTTACATAAGCAGCTAAGGAGTGCAGATTCAAGGGTAATAAATTATGTTGCCCAAATGTAATTCCTAGCATTTAATTTTCAATGTATAGCTTAGTACAATATTAAAAACTAATGAAAGCTAAACATAATACTTTCCTTAATGCATGCAACAAAGTGGGTAAATGAAAACAGGAATCAGGGAACACCTTTTGGAAGTCCAAACTTAACCATCCAAGACATGGGAGAGGGGATATCTTACTTTACACATTACTTTTTAGTTATTTTAAACTCCTATGACGATTTCTTGCTTGTCTCTGAAGCAAATTATGTCTACAATAAAATAAACATATTGGTTTTTATCTAGAGCCCAGGTATCATCTACCAATACTTCATAAACAAACTGTAAGTAAAGTGCCAGATCAGTGCCATGAAGGCTTCAGTGAGGTCGTTACAGAATTGAAAAGCTGACTTTATAACTTCCAGTTAAGTAAAAATCTTGGTTAAATATAGACACTTAACATATATTAACCTAATTTATCTCAGTTGTATTTGATCTGAAACTTTCTATGTAATAGATTCAATTTATATATGAACATAAACTATTAAAAAAGCAATTATCATTTAGGAACAAAAATAATACTGCTTGATTTAGAAGAAATTTTGGCAGTCTTCCAGCGAAACTGAAATTTGAACACTTGAATATATTACCTTCATTATTTAAATAGTCCCTATATTTGGAAATCCTCTACCTCTTCACACAGTCTACCATATCTGCAGAATAATCTGGCATATATGCTTAGGACATCAGCAAAACAGGGTAAAAATGCTATGTGATAATGTTTTTTTTCTGAAATAATTCAAAGTATCCATGTGTCAGAACAGTATTAATAGTATAAAATAATTTGTTTTACTTCTATTCACATCTTTCATGTTTCAGTCAGGGTTGTTATATTTTAAATTACTTATGAGAGATGTAGTTCCGTAAAGCGCTTAGGGCTTCTGAGGTTCAGTGTGGGTCTATCTGTTACTGTATAATTTTCCATTCTCATTTTAAATGTTTCTGCCTCCTCTAAACATTCTCCTAGGCCACTGCTACCAGTCTATTCAGGGCACTGTCTACTCTCCTCTGAATATACATCAGGCTCTTGCCTCTTAAACTGTCAAACAATAACTGAACATAGATAGAGTTCCATTTGTGGATTGACAATAGGTTGTGCAAGGTAGAGTGGGAATATCAATTCCCAGAAATTATTACTAATGATTTAAGACTGTATCATTTTGGCAATTGGATCTCATTGCTGGTTCACATTTACTTCACAGTCAGAAAGCCTCCAAATGTATTTATACAAGGCGTACATAGAAGGCACCCAGTCATGTAATAAGAAAAATAGAGTCGTTTATTGAAAAAGATACATGATACAAGAAACATTGTACATAGGATAATGACACCTCAGTCCCCTTCAAAGTAGGCACCTTGGGACCCCACGCAGTTCTCCCAGTTGCCATCAGCTGCTCCATCATATTTTCCTGAATCTCATGGATGTTCTGAAATATCTCCCATTTTAAAGGTGATTTTAGTTTTGGGAAAAGCCAGAAATTGCAGGGCACAAAATCTGGGTTGTTGGGGGGCTAAGTTACCTGGGCGATTTGATGTTTAACCAAAAACTCTGCACAAGATGTGAGGCATTAGAAGATGCTTTGTTATGATGAAGCTGTCAATCACCAGTTGCCCATAGCTGTGGCCTTCTGAATAATCCAAATAGTTTCTGTGGAGGAATGTTAAAGGTTAATATGAATTTGATGCCTATCCATTGCTTAATTCAGTCATTTTGCATGTGTTGGCCACACAGCACACATGCTAAATCAATGGCATCTACTGCTCCCACTGACTAGTACAGTGAAGTCATCATTGTTCATGCATGTGCATTCCAGTCCACTCTCCTTGGATGCCAGGTTACAGCAAACCATTGTTGTGCAAATCGTTCTGGTCAGATTGACAATGGATGGACATTTTCCCTACAGACCTCAATAGTGTGCCCTCACATACTCTATTGTACAGGTGGATTTTTGACACTAATCTAATGTTGTTTATTTTTATTAAACTTACTTTTGTTATATTCAATCCAATAGCACAGCTTTTTGATTGCTAATTCTTTCATGATTTGTCATCCCCCTAACGCCTCCTGCAAAAAAAAAAAATAATAATGATAAATTATGCCATGACTTCAGTTTTGATGCTCCGGAATTCTGCTATGACTGGATTCTACTATCAATCACAAAAATTCAAAATCCACATTCTTCCATGACTAGTAATACCCAAATCCACTTTATAAATTAACAAAAAACACCCACTAGTTAATTAATGACCTTCTGAAGAAGACTTTCATGGGTCTGAAATTTGAAGTTCCCTATTCTCTCGCATTTTAATTAGAACTCAAGACTTTCATCCTCATAGGCTAGAAAATAAGTTGGGACAAAAGACATTCTCTCAGTTCTGTGGCTGTCATGGATCCCACCCACAGAAATCCATATGCTGAGGCTGGCGTGTTTATGAATTCACACGGAGTTTATAAATGACTAGAAGAACCAGAACTACGTGACCCACCTCTGATCAATAGTGAGAGGCCCTGAGCCTAGTCCTCACAGGCTTTTATTGTTGTCCTTGGGCACACCACATCAGAATGGTACCCATTAACTATGTGCAGATTGTAGATTTGCTTTAGGTGGTAGACAGCCCAGAAGGTACATCAAAAGGGTTATGCAGCCCAGCTGGTGTAGCTCAGTGGATTGAGCGCGGGCTGGGAACCAAAGGGTCCTGGTTCGATTCCCAGTCAGGGCACATGCCTGGGTTGCAGGCCAGGTCCCCAGTAAGGGCCATGTGAGAGGCAACCATACATTGCTATTTCTCCCTCTCTTTCTCCCTCCCTTCTCCTCTCTCTAAAAATAAATAAATTAAAAAAAAAGGGTTATGCAAATACAAGAGGTATGGCTGAACTTTGAAAGGATTAGCATGGGTCTAAGGAAGCTAGATAAGTGTTAGCATTTGTTCTTTTGATCCAGGGAGAGAGAGATTTTTAGCAAGAGCAAGACTTAGCTCTAGGAAATATGCCATCCTAATTTACCCACAGGAAATCCCACTGTCACCCACGTGGGGCCTGCTTGCCGTCCCACGTTTCACTGGAGCTTTCTCTTAGACGTGAAGCATTAGAGCTACATTTCCCATGGTAAGAGGCATGGATTCCTCTTCATGTGGCCTTGCCTTTCTGCTTAGTAATTGAAGGTGTCACAAAAGATTTTTTAGTGGAAAATAAAGACATTGGAAGGAGAAACCAAAGAATATGGTTCAAAACATTTTTTTTTATAATATAGTCAAGTTGATCAGAATGAGAAATATATAAATTAATTTCAGTTAATGGGTAAGCTAGTACTTTGTGGATTATCCTACAGATAACGTAGCACCTAATGAATTTTCAAGGAAAAAAATGTTTATATTTTTATATCACCTATGGGTTATAACTGTTTTAATTTATAGATTATATTTATGAATATAATAATGTATATTATGGTATATTTAGGTGTCACTACTAGTTTTTAAATATAGAACTCTGACAAGTTTCAGTAGTTTTTAGCTTCCCTATAATTTCTTTACATCTGGGTTACTTGATTAATGTTAGATTCTCCTCTCATACCTGAAGTTTTACAGCTGTAATACTACAAAGAATCTAGTCACTTTATAAAGAAATGTTGAATTTTCTTTGCATTAACAATCATTTGGATGTTCAAAGTGACCTTCTACCACTAGAGTATGTCTGGTGCTCAGTATACATTATTGTGATCCTTTCAATTTCAAAAAATACTCCCTTGATCTTTGTTTTACAATTAGGTTTCACTCATTGTTTTTTATACATATTTATTATTACTCTAATTTTCCTCTATTTGAAGAAATTTTCTCTGTGATATTATTCATGTTGTGCATTCAAGAAATAGTTGTTTTAAAATGATCTCCTGCCATGTTCACTCAAAGGTCCAGGAAGTGCCTGCTCTCCCCAGACACCGTCCTGAGATATTTCCTCCATGTGCAGCTGCTTGAATTTACTGACATTGAAATCAAGTTCTGTTCAACAGAGCACTTTCTCTCTATGAAAAGATTTATCTTTCAGATCTCCTACTTCCTCTTCTGAGGAAGCTCATTCTCTGATCCATACTTGAATGTGTTGACCTCTGGGTCTGATAGGTGGATCTACCTCCGTTTGCTGTTAGTTTTCTTCGGGTATGATGTTGCTTTTATCACATTTTCAGAAAAAGTCCAGTTTTTCATCTTCCTTTTCTCTGCTGAATGTGTCAGATCCTGGAAATATTCCCCTGAAACCATGGGACCTTTCGTGCCACCATCTCATCGTGAGTGACCACAGAAAGAAAATGTTTCCTTTTGTTTATGAGTTGAATTAAGTCATTTTAAAAGTAACACATGAACTTGTTGGAAAATATTATGTCAACTGAGGTACAGCTAAAGCAAAGGGCATGTCATAAATACCTGTGTTCAGGGAGAGTAGCATATGGTTCTATAATTTTGGAGAAACAGCCAGAAATAGCATAATCAGGACATTTAGATATACGGCAAAAAAGGGATTTCTAATTAGAGTACACAGCAGTGTCACCAGAGATTAAATATACTAGTGATATGTCAGAAAATCTAGCAACAAAATCATCTTTCATATTTAGAGCTATTTCCAGAAGTCATTTGGAAAAAGTCATTGTACTGCATCATATGAAACATTTTTATAATTTTTTGCTTGATCAAAGTAAAATACTTCATCTATGATACTGTTGATGGGAGAGACCTGGTTCTTCTTGCTAATGCATGTAAAGAATTACAAATCAACAAATCTATTAGTGTGAAATCAGTTTGTTAGTGACCTGTTTCCATGGAAGAGAACAGGACTGGGTAGAATAGGGGGTGCAAGGCAAAGTTTCAGGGCCAAGCAGGGCAGCAAAAGTAAGAGCAGCTGAAGACCAGGGTGGCGAGATCCTGGGCAGCCTGAGGCTGGGTGGCCAGAGGCCCTGTGGCCTGGGAGCCAAGAGCACCCGAGCCCCCAGAGCGAGAGAGAGAGTCCTTTGCCCTGAGGACTTATATAGTTGGTGGGATAGGAGAAAAAAAAAAGTTACATATCGATTAACGGGTAAATGTGGTGCCAGCTTTTCTAGGGGAATGTGACTACCCAAACTTAGGTATGTGTGGGGGTCTGTCTGTTAGCCCGAATCCTTATCTTGCTCCAGACCCCATTTGTTCATCTTGTTGTAAAACAGATATGTGACAGAGGGCAGTTAATTAAAATCGGGGTGCTTTCCAAAGTTATTTATGGACTCTTTCTTTGGGCACCATGGACCCTCTCCCACATTCCAGGCCCTGGGATGAAAGCACAGTTTCAAGACTTTCTTTCTCAGATAGTGGAAATGCTACATAGAATTTCAAGGACTTCACTTCTTTCTTGCTAACATAGTGTTTCTTGTGATGTTGGAACACCTGACAATATTATCAAACCGGGCTCAGGACTGCTGAATTAGCAGCATGTGAGACCTGTCTCCTTCTTCCTCCCTGTCTCAGTTTACTATTTATTCTATTTAATTGGTAAACGGCGTTTCCTGGTAATCAGGGTGCTAGACGCTGGCCAGTAACAGTATTGCAGTCTCAGAGTTCTTCCTATGCTGTCTCCTGCCTCAATATGAAAGCCAGTACAAATAGTTTGACCAATTTTTTTAAAAAGCATAAAAACTCGTTGTTCCTTTATTTTCTAACTTGAACCCTTGGTTCCACTTACTTCCTCCATACAATCAACTATGTGAGTACTGCTAATTTAACCTTTACAATGTCTCTCTTCTGTTCCCTGCCTTTCTCTGAACAAATTACCATGGAACCTGAAAAAGAAAATAAAGAATATGCTTTTAAATAAAGCAGTAATAATACAACAAAATTATGAAAATATATGATATAATTTGTTATTTAAACAGATTTTAAAATGGGAAGAGAAACAAAATGTTTATTCAGAGCTTGTACATATAGATAAAATGCCAGGTAATTAAAAGGGTTGCTGTGTAAGTCTTTATTTTTCTTCTTGTCTTTTCTGTCAAGGATTATATTCAGTCAGATATATTCCCTTAAGAGGGAAGTAAAAGCTGACCTATGTGAGAGATAGAATGAGTTCACATAGCTTTCCTAAAGGTAATTTTTTTCATCAAAATATATCTTAACTTACGGAATTCATAGGAAATATAGAAGAATGATGTTTGGTCATTAACTTCTGAGAAACTCGAAGAGTGAAATCATCTTCTTCCTGTATTTCTCATTCAATTAATAGCATCGCCACTCCATTCAAAGAACAAGTCAAAAACCTGAACACCATCTTCTGCTTTCCTATTTTTCCTTCTATAGCCAATGAAATCTACTTGTTAAACTTGCTCTAATTATTCCACTTCTTAAACATCTTCCAACACAAGTTCATTCTGCTTTCTTTTAGCAGCAATACCCTCACTATTCAGATACTACAATATGGTGATACTTTTTTTCCTTAATAAGTGTTTGTTATGTCTCTACTAATTGTGCCAGATACTGTTTTAATGCTATAAATACAGTAATGAAAAAAAATTAATGAAGTCCTGCACTCTCATGGAGCTTTTAAAGAGTTGCTTGTCTTCAGCCTTAAACCTTCCAATGTATCCAACATGCTACAGTCAGTTAGCATCGCCCGACTGAAAACCAATTTAGTACGTTATACTAAACACCCTTTAGGACAATCAGTGTTTATTAGGATTCAAAATAACATTTAAAACTCTAAGTTCAAAAAACTCTACAAAACAACTCTAAGAACAATGTCTGGCTCATTTATGTACAAAATTGTAAAAATAATAATGATTGTGATAGAAAGTACAATATGTTCCCTGTTAATATTTTCAAATTTAATACTTTGCAAGAACTCTACAAACACCTTATGCTTAAAAGTTTTCTATAAATATTATGATAAGTTGTTTCTGAGTTCTTTAAAATCTGCCATATAAACTTTCTCCAATATTCCATGCTAGCTGCTAAAATTCAATACAAAAAAAATTGTTTCTTGGTAGTTTTAGCCAACATAAATATTTTTTCTTCTTAATTTTTTTTGTGTTTCTACAACCGCGCCAGGACTTGTTATGTGTTGATTTGTTTATGACGACCATTCTGACTGATGTGAAGTGGTATCTCATTGTGATTTTAACTTGCATCTCTCATGGCTAGTGATGCTGAGCATCCTTTCATATTTCTCTAGGCCCTCTGTATGTCCTCCTTGGAGAAGTGTCTGTTCAGGTCATTTGCCCATTTTGTAAATTGGATTGTTTGTCTTCTTGGAGGGGAGTTGTGTGAATTCTTTACATATTTGGAGATGAAGCCCTTGTCTATGTATCATTGGCAAATATATTTTCCCATACAGTTGGTTCCCTTTTCATTTTGCTGGTGTTTTCTTTAGCCATGCAGAAGATTTTTATTTTGTTGAGGTCTCATTTGTTAACTCTTTTCTTTATGTCCCTTGCTCTAGGGGACATATAGGTGAAAATATTTCTGTGTGGAATGTCTGAGATTCTCCTGCCTATGTTGTCCTCTAGTACTTTTATGGTGTCACAACTTAGATTTAAGTCTTTTATGCACCTTGAATTTATTTTTGTGCATGGTGCAAAGTAGTGGTTGAGTTTCACATTTTTGCATATAGTGGTCCAGATCTCCCAACACCACTTGTAGAAGAAGGTATTTTTACTTCATTTTTATGTTTCTGCCCACTTTGTCGAGTATAAATTGACCATAGAGACATGGGTTTATTTCTGGGCTCTCTATTTTGTTCCATTGATCTATGTGTCTATTCTTATGCCAATATGAGATTTTGATTACTGTGACCTTGTAATATAGTTTGATGTCAGGTATTGTGATCCCTCCTACTTTGTTCTTCTTTCTCAAAAGTGCCTCAGGTATTCAAGACCATTTATGGTTTCATATAAATTTTTGAAATGTTTGTCCTGTATCTGTGAAATATGTCATTGGTATTTTAAGGGAACCCTAATACACTGTTGGTGGGAATGCAGACTGGTGCGGCCACTGTAGAAAACGGTATGCAATTTCCTCAGAAAACTAAAAATGGAATTGTCTTTTGACACAGCAATTCCATTACTGAGATTATGCCCTAAGAATCCTGAAACACCAATTCAAAGGAATCTATGCACCCCTATGCTCATAGAAGGGCTATTTACAATAGCCAAGTGTTGGAAGCAATCTAAGTGACAGTCAGTAAATTAGTGGATCATAAAACTGTGATACATTTACACAATGAAATACTACACAGCAGAAAGAAAGAAGGAGCTCCTACCCTTCACAACAGCATGGATGTAACTGGAGAGCATTATGCTAAGTGAAATAAGCCAGGCAGTGAAAGTCAAATACCATA
The DNA here is from genome assembly GCA_004026765.1 of Micronycteris hirsuta. NCBI lineage: Eukaryota > Metazoa > Chordata > Mammalia > Chiroptera > Phyllostomidae > Micronycteris > Micronycteris hirsuta. Next base: position 8,800 of record PVJI01007076.1, read on the forward strand.
TGATCTCACCTATAAGTGGAGCCTAATCAACAAAACAGGTAAGTGAGCAAAATATAAACAGAGACATTGAAATAAAGAACAAACTGATGGTAACCAGAGGGTAAGGGTAAGGGATGATAACATAAAAAGTGGAAAGGTCATCAAGGACCATGTATAAAGGACACATGGCAAAGGTCAAAGGGGGATAGGGTTGAGGGGGGAAGTGGTTATGTGTGGGGCAGCAGGAGTGTTGGGGGGAAAACGGAAACAACTGTATGTGAACAACAATGAAGAAATAAAAACTAAAAAATAAATCTCTTTGTATTTCTATAGCTCCTTTAACATACAGTGATAAAGAGTATATTATTCTTAATATAATTTTTATTTATATTTCTTACCCAGAAATTCACAAAATCTTGAGTAGAGGAATAATGTTATTCTCAGGTAGATGTTCAATTCTTAAGTAGATGCATAGCATAAATAAGAACATGTATAATAAATGTGGGTTGAAAAAATGAATCAGTGAGTAAATTTAACTAGTAAATTCATAGCTAATTTTTCTTTTATCCTCAAAATTGTATGCCTCATTAAATTTTTAAGCTTACTGGGGTCAATTTATTGTGGTAAGTCATTTGCAATCATACTATTCCTGAATTTCTAACAACATATATTGACTAAATACTTCTTCAGTGTATAAGGTGACAATAGGTTTGTAAAATAAATCTATTACATTTAGGAATTAGTAAATTTTATAGATCTTTTCTCTAATTTTCAAGAATTTCTGTACTCTCACAACCAAAACTTCCTGTTGGCATAGATTAGAGATAATTGTTGTTTTAGTAGATGTAAGAGAAGCAACTCATAACACTTACATAACATCTTGCTCATAATGGAAGCTCAATTTTTTCATTGCATTACATGACTAAATCTGGAAGAAATTAAAGAAATAAAGCCCTTTACAATTTATTTTTATTACTATATTTTCAATAAAGAACTCATCTTTGAAGTGGTCTCTCATACATTTATTCCAGGTTTGGCTATGGAGATTTTTGCCCCACACTATTCAAATTGCATTTAGAAGTTCCAGATAGAAAATGCTTTTAAGAAGACTTTCCATTAAAGTATTATACATTTCATTTGAAAATATATATTTTTAAATATTGTGGTAAATCTCTACTTTGTTAAGAGAATGGTATCTGTTTTAGTAGCTTTAGGTTACCAGGTCAATGTATCTGAAAGCCGTTGCTTATATAATTAATCACTTTTGAAACACAATTTATACTGTGTAGTTAAGTAATGTTTCTTTGGAAAAAAAAATTATGGGAAATACTATACCACAATATAATTTAAAAAAATCACTATGGTTGTGTTATTTCAACATAAATATGTGTGGTTTCTAGTGAAAGGAATGAAGGAAAGAATGAAGGGATGGAGACATGGAGGAAGAAAGGAAGGAAGAAAGAAAGAGAGAAAGACTGATTCATATCTCAGCTATAAGTGAACCTAATCAACAAAACAAACAAATGTGCAACATAGAACCAGAGACTTGGAAATAAAAAACAAACTGACAGTAACCAGAGGGGAGGGGAGAGAGGTCATAACACGGGAAAGAAGGGGAAGGGGCAAGCAAAGAACATGAATAGAGGGCTCATGGGCACAGACAATGGAGGGATTGACAGTGGGGGAGAGGAGGCAGGGATAGGGGTCAGCAATGGGAAAAAAGGCGGGACAATTGTAACTGAACAACAATTAATAAAAGACTGATTCATAGTGAAATTAATTTGATGGGTAATTCATTTAGATGTTTTAAGCATAACACATAAGTTCATGATGGTATTTCAAGCTCATTTTATTTTCAAAGAGTGAGCAAACTAAATCTGCAATAGGAGCATACTGATAATGTATATTCTTGGTTCAATAGTATTCATAGGACTTGACTGAGTTATAGATAATCATGAAGAGAATTAATTTTTTATTCATTAAATTATGGAGTGATGGCATACAATACCGAAACTAACTCTACTTTTTGAGAAAAGCGTGTCTGCTCCTTTTTTGAGGCATATTAATTCATACAATCCACAAGGGGCCTATGAAACTACTGTGAAATATAATCAGTACAGTTAAAATGGGATCACTTGATTCATTATAACCTTTATTCACTCCATTCTTATAATTACCCTACGTATTTGGGGGTTAGTATTGCATATGGAAAAATTTCTCTATCCGTTTGTTGTTCAATGTAATGCATTATAAAGTTATTAAAATCACAAAAGAAATTTAAATGTAAAAACCATTTAGAGAAAATTATATTTTTTTACTTGTATGTAAAGGAGATGTGTGTTTCTCTGTGTGTGTATGCAAGCACATGCACCGTGCACAAGATCTGATAAAATTATAATATCCAGATAACCAAATTAAATCTTTACCATGTAGAAAGGTGATAGAAATCAGTAAATAATATTGTGTTTCAAAAATACCTATAATTTATGTATTTTTCTCTCTCAACTCAATTTTATGTTTTTGGTTTAGTAAAATAGTTCTGATTATTCTGAAAAAAAAATTTGAGGAAAGGATGAAGGTAGAAAGCCTCCTTCTAAAGTTTTAGAGTCAAGCTTCGGACTCTGAAGGTTGAAATATATTATATTTCTTTTTTTTTAAGATTTTATTTATGTTTTAGAGAGAGGGGAAGGGAGAGAGAAAGAGAGGGAGAGAAACAGCAATGTATGTTTGCCTCTCACATGGCCCTCACTGGGGACCTGGCCCTCAACCCAGGCATGTGCCCTGACTGGGAATCAAACCAGCACCCTTTGGTTCCCAGCCCGCGCTCAATCCACTGAGCTACACCAGCCAGGGCTGATATGTATTATATTTCTGATGTAAAATAAAAAATATAGGATTTTCTTGTCATAATAGTTTTCAAAACTACAGTTAAATATTAGGTGTTTCTTCTGCCATTTTCTGACTTCTAGCTTTGTCTCTGCTGTTTTATGTAAAATCATTTCAATGCATTTCTTTATGCAATGAAGAAAATGTTAGCAACTGAAATAAATCTCTATTGTTAGTGTTAATTTCAACTTACTGAAACTAACTTTGCCCAAATATCTAATATAAAATAAATTCGTAATTTATAATTTTTCATTTCCACATCTTGAATCAGTATGAACAAATTACACATAATTTAGAACTTTATAAAATCTAATATAAACTTAGAATGAAATGATTCCATAAAACTAAGGTTGTAAGTAAAATTACTTCGTGGTGAAGGTAACCCATAGATCTTAGATTTTGAGTCAAATGGTCAAGAATATGTGTGTATGTGTGTGCATACATGTATGCATTTTTCTTAGGTTGCTGTTTAATAATTAACTATATACTAGTCCCATCTTATCCATGGTTTCAATTACTTGGGGTCAGTCATGATCCAAAAATATTAAATGGAAAATGCCAGAAATAAACAATCCATAAGTTTTAAATTGCGTACATTTTTTAGTAGCATGATAAAATCTTGCATCATCTTGCTCCAGCTAGACGAGACATGAATCATTCTATTGTCTAGCGTATCTACACTGTATATGCTCTTCACCCTAGTCACTCAGTAGCTGTCTGGTTAAAGATAGACTCTTTCAGTATCCAGTGCTTATGTTCAAGTACCCCTTATTTTACTTAACAGTGGCACCAAAGTGCAAGAGTAGTGGTCCTGGCAATTCGGATATGCAAAAGAGAAGTTATAAAGTGCTTTATTTAAGTGAGAGCTGAAAGTTCTTGATTTAATAAGGGGAAATGTATGCAGAGGTTTTAAGAGCTATAGTCAGAACCAAATCTTCTGCTTTTGAAGAAGGAAAAATAAATGTGTTTTAGTTTGCTGTTGTACTTCAAACAGCAAAAGTTAGTGCTATAATGCCTATAAGTACTTCGTTACAAAGGAAAAGACATTGTATTTGTGGGTAGATGTGAACAGAAAATGTGTTCCCATTCACAGCAACATGTTGCACCACAAAACCTGGAGCCTGTTGAAAGATTTCAGCAAGGGACTTCCTAAAACCCCTTCCACATCCACATAACTTTTATTAGAGCATATTGCTATAAATGCTCTATTTTATTATTAGTTATTGTTAATCTCTTACTGTGTCTAATATAAGGTAAACTTAAAATAGGTAGATATGTATAGGAAAAAGTTGTATGTCTAGAGTTTTGTGCTATTCTTGGTTTTAGGCATCCACTGGGGGAAGATAACACCTGTGAACAAGGGAGGGCTTTGTAGCTGATTATTATAATTTTTAAAGATTTTATTTATTTTTATAGAGGGAAAGGGAAGGAGAAAGAGAATGAAACATCAATGTGTGGTTGCCTCTAGAGTGCCCCCTACTGAGGACCTAACTTGCAACCCAGGCATGTGCCCTGTCTGGGAATTGAACCACCATCCCTTTGGTTCGCAGGCCAGTGCTCAATCCACTGAGCCACACCAGCCAGGGCTGTACCTTATTATTTAAAGAGAATCTTAATATCGGCAAAAATATGCAGTTTACATCAATGTTTAGTTTAATAGCTTCATTTCTCATAATGAGAGTTGAAGGAAAACTATACAGAATTTGAATTTCAGCTTGGATCCTATATTTCTCTTTATTATCTTACTGTTTATTAGGGCTGTGCAAAAAGTGAAAAAGAATAAAGATGGGAAAATTGAAAGATACAAATTATAAAATGAATGATACTTAAGACCGTGAGAAAGATTGCAAATTAAAAATGTTAATTTTTATTCAGAGAATGAGAAAATCGAATTAAACCTGTTAAGAGATTATGTTGCAAATTTAAGTAATTAGGAGAAAGCACAGATAGAAGAAAATCAGAAATATTCTCTCTCTGTCAGCATAATTTAAGTACAATGTTTTTATTCAGAAAGCTAAGGTAATAGTGATAACATATTTACTAATTTATATTGGAACTGTAACATTTTATGAAAAAATCAAATCAGTTAAAATTACCAGTGTTCTAGATTGTATAATATATTTTTTTTCTTTTACTTTCCTAATAGCCTTTCTCTTTGTGTTGAACATCTTCTCTCCCATTACCTTTCCTTTGAACTTCTCCAAGTTTACCCTAATGGCTTAATTCGCTTGCATAATTTCCACTTAACCTTTAATATTGCACATCCCAAATGAAATCAGCATCACTCAATTTGTCCAAGAGAACAAAAGGAAGATGGAGCAGAAAACATGCTGAGGAAATGTGTGTTAAGAATATGATAATTGAACAGATGTTATAGTATATCAGAAGATCAAAATGTATTAATAAATCAACCAAACAGAAGTCATCCAGACAGAAAGTAAAAAGGTGCTGTTTTAACTGTGTAAACATACTTTTTCCTCTCCTTTTTCATTTCTATTATTAATCATATGCAGTGCATTAAAATGTATGAAATCCCTAAGTAATACTGTATAACTACAATCTTAGTTACCCCTAATGTTGAAAGTGAAAAACCAATCATGGAAAAAAAAAATTAAAACAAACAAACAAACATTATTTCTTAAGCCTATATAATCAGTGATTATGATTGAGAAAAGATTTCACCAACTGTTAAAATATTCAAATAGTTCTATACTGTTTGATTTTCATAGCGTTGGCTGCAGTGGCAGTTATCAGGGTCTGGAGGAGTTGCTACCAGTAGTCACCAAGTGCGCTGAAAGGTGACAGGTGGCACAAGTAAATGCTTGCGCTATGTCCACACACTGCTCCCAGGGGACTCAACCTCATGGAGGAAGTGGAAGAGGTGACAAAACAAGCAGCATTTTTTGAAGCATGAACAATAATAACCAAGGACTTTTTGAGTGCAGTCATTGTGGAAAGCTCTGACACAGAAGACGTGCCATCCAGGACAGACCGCAGAGCACTGGGGTGCTCTCTGGCCACAGCAAAGTGCCACAAACTGGGAAAACCAGATTAAGTATGTATTATGTTATTCATTTTGTCAGATTGAAGACCAGATAAGGGCATGATTTACCTAGTGATGTCACTTCATGTAGTTTTGAAAAACAAAAGAGCAACTTTCAAAAAGCAGGAAGTTGAAGTTGGTGAGCGCCTAATGAGTTTGCCTGAAATTAATTACCATTTATTGCAGACCAGCTCTATTCGGGCACAGTGATGGACGGTTTACATTGTATGACCTTTAATTCAACAATTTTATAAGATTTATTTTTTTTTAATTGTATTTGGGGACTTCTGGCAAGATGGAGGCGTAGGTGAACACGCCGTGCCTCTGCACACAACCAAACGAGGAAAAAACAGCAATTTAATTAAACAAAAACAGCCAGATCTGACAGAAAATTGAACTGAGAGGAAGTCTGACAACCAAGGAGTTAAAGAAGACACATACATCCAGTTTGGTAAGCGGGCAGAGCTGGGCAGAGAGAGAGCACATGGGGACTCCGCAGCACGGCAAGGCCGCAGTGTGTGGAGTGGGACTGGCAGTGCTGCAGCACACCGAGACGGGTGTGCCTGACCAAAACGCGGCCAGCGCCCGGCCCACCCGGAACCAGCAGGGCCGAGACTGGTGGACTGGGTAGGTCCTAATTCAAGTGCAGACAAACCGGGAGAAAAAGCAGGGCGCAACCCATCAAAGTGGGGAAATAAAACCTCAAACCACCAATTGAAGACACCTTTGGGAGTTGAGGCAGTGCAAGGAACTCCTGGCCTCACAGGAGAGTTTGTTGGGGAGACCCACGGAAGCTTGGAACTGTGTGGGCCATCTGCCGACCCCAGAGCAACCCCAGAGTGACCCCGGAGCGACCCCGTAGCCAGCACAGAGGGGCTCAACTTGCTTGTGGGAAGCGGTGTGGGTGCAGAGAGTGGAGCAAGCACCATTGTTCTCGCAGGTTCTACCCCCACAGGCTGCGTCACAACACCACCACTGTGAGTTACCCTGCCCTGGTGAACACCTAAGGCTCTGCCCCTTAAAGTAACAGGAGCACCAAGGGGGAAAAAATGTCCCAAATGAAAGAACAGATCAAAGCTCCAGAACTAACTGACCAAGAGATAGCCAACCTATCAGATGCACAGTTTAAAACACTGGTAATCAGGATGCTCACAGAATTCGACAAAAAATTATCGCAATTACTTGAACAAATGAGGAGAGATCTGCAGGGAACCAATAGGGATAAGAAGGAAACTGGGACTCAAATCAACAGAGTGGACCAGCAGAAAGAAAAAAACATCCAACCAGAAAAAAATGAAGAAACAAGAATTCAAAAATTGGAGGAGGGGCTCAGAAACCTCCAGGGCATCTGTAAATGGCCCAACATCTGAGTCATAGGGGTGCCAGAAGAGGAAGAGGAAGACCAAGGGATTGAAAACTTATTTGAACAAATAATGATGGAGAACTTCCACAAGCTGGTGAAGGAAATAGACTTTCAAGAAGTCCAGGAAGCTCAGAGAGTCCCAAAGAAGTTGGACCCAAAGAGGAACACACCAAGACACATCATAATTACATTACGCAAGATTAAAAATAAGGAGAGAATCCTAGAAGCAGCAAGAGAAAAGGAGACAGTTACCTACAAAGGAATTCCCATAAGACTGTCAGCTGATTTCTCAAAAGAGACCTTTCAGGCAAGAAGGGGCTGGAGAGAAGTATACCAAGAGAAGTCATGAAAGGCAAGGACCTTTTTTACACGCAAAAAAAAAAAAAAAAAAAAAAAAAAAAAAAAAAAAAAAAAAAAAATTAAACTCTAGCATCAACTTACACCATACACAAAAATAAATTCAAGGTGGATAAAAGATTTAAATGTAAGTCGTGACACCATAAAAGTCCTAGAGGAGAACATAGGTAGGAAAATCTCAGATATTCCATGCGGCAATATTTTCACTGATATGTCCCCTAGAGCAAGGGACATAAAGGAAAGAATAAAGGAATGGGATCTCATCAAAATAAAAAGCTTCTGCCTGGGTAAAGAAAACAGCATTAAAATGAAAAGAGAACCAACTGTATAGGAAAACATATTTGCCAATGATATCTCAGACAAGGGTTTGATCTCCAAAATATATAAAGAACACACATGACTCCACTCCAAGAAGACAAGCAACCCAATCAAAAAATGGACAAAGGACTTGAACTTACACTTCTCCAAGATACAGAGGGTCCAGAGATATATGAAAAGATGCTCAGTATCACCAGCCATCAGAGAGATGCAAATTAAAACCACAATGAGATACCACTTCACACTGGTCAGAATAGTCATTATAAACAATGCAACAAACAAGTGTTGGAGAGGTTGTGGAGAAAAGGGAACCCTAGTGCACTGTTGGTAGGCTTGCAGACTGGTGCAACCCCTATAGGAAACAGTATGGAATTTCCTCAGAAAACTAAAAATGTAATTGCCTTTTGACCCAGCAATTCCACTGCTAGGATTATATCCTAAGAACCCCAAAACACCAATCCGAAAGAACCTGTGCACCCCAATGTTCATAACAGCACAATTTACAATAGTCAAGTGCTGGAAGCAACCTAAATGCCAATCAGTAAATTAATGGTTCAAAAAACTATGGTACATTTACACAATGGAATTCTATGCAGCAGAAAGAAAGACCTCCTACCCTTTGCAACAGTATAGATGAAACTGAAGAGCATTACACTAAGTGAAATAAGCCAGGGAATGAGGAACAAATGCCACATGATCTGACCTTTAACAGGAACCTAATCAACAAAATGAACAAGTCAGCAAACTATAACCAAAGACACTGCTACTGAGAATAGGCTGACAGTGACCCAGAGGGGAGAGGGGAGGGGATAATGGGAAAAAAGGGCGAAGGGTTTACAGGAACAACTATAAAGGACACACAGACAATAACCAAGGGGAAGTGAAAACAGGAGGGATGTGGGGAGGGCTGTGGTGGTGGGCAGGGGTGGCAGGAAAAGGCAGAAAACTGTACTTGAACAACAATAAAAACATGTTGAAAGAAAGAAAGAAGAAAGAAAGAAAAAGAAAATGCAGCATCTGAGATCACTTTTCCTGTTTTATTGCTATACATTTGTTTTCTGGCTCCCACTTATTTACACACATAACAATATACAAGCATCACTATTTGTACATTGCTATTATCTTTCACATGTGTTAATAAGTGATATACTATTTCCTAAAAAGCTAACTAAACTTTTTTCTGATATTATAACAATAGTCTATTAAGTCTCAGAGTGAGCAGTTATCCAGACATCCAAACTTTCATTTTTATGAATAATGTTTTTTTAAATAATAGTGATTATAAATAATCCTTTTCCAGTTTAAAGATGTTGTTTTTTTTTTCTTTTCTGTGGTCAACACAAAGGATAATAACTAGATATTCCATAAGTTAATGTCCTTAATATGATATTTTAAAATTATATTTTTGAAATGTTTTATTTTTTATCAAATTCTTATTTTGAGAATTTTCTTTTTTCCAACTATTTTAAGGTTTTTTATGTTAAGTTTTTACTTACTCTAGACCAGGGATGTCCAAACTTTTGGTGCCTCTGTGCCACACGGGAAGAAGGGTTGTATTGGACCACACATTAAGTATATTGAGACACATAATCACAAAAATATGTCATGATATTTTAAGTAAATTTATGATTTTGTGCTGGGTCGTGTTCACAGCCATCCTGGGTTTCATGCTGCCCAGCAGCCACAAGTTGATCACTCTGGCTCTAGACTGTGTATATCATGAACCCTTTTATCTATTTCCCTTTATATTTTGTTTATGCCTCCATCTTGATTTTTATCTTTATTAGAATTTTACTAATAGGTTAGCAAGGCAAAATGGAGACCAAATTCTAAATAGACTTTGCAACCTATATTAGAATTCTAATGTTTTTGGAAACAATCACAAAAATGCAATGTTTTGCATGCATCCGTATGTCAGCCACAGTCAACTTTATACATATTGTGTGGAATTCTTACAAAGATGCTGCAAAATATCAATAGTTTCATCCCAACTATGTATATTAGAATACTGAGACTCAGAGACATTAAGTAATGCCCTCAAGTTGACATGGCAAATAAGGAGGAGCCAGAATATTCACTCCAACGCCTGTGTTCTTTACCACAGAGAAGGAATCCTGAACATGTGCCTATAAATTGCATTTTTTAATATAAAACTATTCAGGTGCATTTGAAGTAATGGTCTTGTCAGCTCATAGACAAGTTTTAGTAGTCTGTCAAACCCACCATAAAAAATGAAATACAAGACCTAATTACGGTCTTTGAGGAGCCTATACTATGTTAATAGGATGTTACATAGGACACTTCTGGCCTTGGTTTAGGATGAAAGCATGAGGACAGCACATGCTTTGCAAAAAGACTACCTTATAACATTTTCTAACAGAAGTAGCCAAAAGTCATTTTTAAACACTTTCACTTATATTCTGGAATGAAATGTTGCAAAATGGAAGATCATTTGTAAGGAGGATGTCTTTGCAGAAAATTCCTGTGACTTCAACACACCAAGTAGGAGATAAGGTATGTGTTTTTCTTCTCCTCCTGTTAAAAGAGAAAGGCCTTAGGCAATTAATTAAAGAGTTCAGTGTTTGTCCCATTCAGTTTGCGACAGCAGAGGACACAGAGCAGGCTGGGTTCTAAATTCTGCCTGAGAAATCTAAGGATAAGAGGTGCTGCTAGTTTGATGCTGAGAAATGAGTCAAGGAGAAGGGCACAGTGGAATCTGCCTGTACTCTAAGGCTTTGTTGTGACAAATGCCTCACAAGTGTTCGTCAATCACAAATGTGCCACACATCAGAACACCCGGCATGAATTCATATTAGGAACTGTGCAATAGGACCAATTAAAGCAATTATTAATCTGGCAAATATAAAGTCAACTTCAACATTTCTAGGAACTATGAAAAGAGTATAGCAACCAGCTGTATTAAGGTGACATTTTCTATGGATGCTGTTAAGAGATCTTCAGTAATAATATATCTACAAAGAACCCCCTCTCTCTAAACACACAAACAATGCCATTTAAGATAAATCCAACTTACTCTCAGTGAGTATGCTGACTGCTCTGGTCGAGTAGGGAATTAGAGGGGTGGAGGGATCGAACCAGAAAGAAAAAGAAAGGACTCATGAACACGAACAACAGTGGTGACTGCAAGGTGGGGAGGAGGGCGGCTGGAGGTGGAACAAGGTATAGGAGGGATAAATTATAATGGAAAAAATAAAATTAAAAATAATGTTAAAAAAGGATAAATTCAACTGTAAATACCTGCTAGACCCAGCAATTATGAAACCATTTGATAAAGTAAAATGCTATTTCCCATTTCCCTTACTTGCCTTCTTTTCTCCATTTTCAACTTTGAAGAAACAGGAAACGGTTGATAAATTACAGAGAAGGCGAGTAAAGAAGAGAGCAGTGGGAAACTACTTTCCCTTTGCCTGGACATCACATGGCTGTGCTTAGCCTTTTGGATATGAAAGATAAGGGAATAGCTATAATGTTAAATAAAATTGAATACATTGTCTATGACAGAAAAATGAACATTTTAAGTAGGTAGTTAAAATTGTTGTTTTTAACAAAATAATTTTATTAAACTTAAATATGTCACTTAATAATGATAGGAGAAAAAATGGAATTCATGAATTTTACCCAGAGATTGTGGGTAAATGTCCCAAACTTAATGTTTTAAAGGGATATTGAAAGACAAAGTAAAATTTATTTGTGATTGAATTCAATAAGCCATATTTGTTTAAAATATAGTACAATAGAAAATGTGGACTATGTCCTTTCTGTTATGTAAGAACCTATATCTCAATATTAACAAGTCATGAAACAATGTTGAGTTAGAACCAACCCATTTCCATTCAGCTTGCCAAGCCCTTTCTCACTGTTTTGAAACAACTCTACTCTCCATGAATATTTTTAAGTTTTTCCATGGTCAGGGCTGAATGTTATTCAATCTGTAAAGTCTCATGCTATTTGTTCAGAAGACCAGTGGGGCCTTGGTTGGATGATGATATTTTTATGCCACTTTTTTTGTCTATTTTGCCATGGAACCTTAATGAAATTCTTGTTTGTTACACTATTAACAGAAACTTAGCTGTAAAGACAGAACCCAGACCTGGGGACACTGAGCACAGTTCCCTCAGTGAGCTAGTATATGGCTCCCCTCCGTATTGGTCTATGTTTTAATTTTAATTCTTAGTTGTTTTGTTTTTTTTTTCTGTGTGACCTGAACTGCATGTATCCTACAATTAATTGCAGAGATGGCCAATTGATCTCCACAGCTCCGTGTTATCTGTGCAGCAAAATAATGCTTCCTATACTTCTCATTTTGAGAGATCAGAAGCAAATAAACAATTTGACAAAGAGCAAGTGCCTGAGGTATGATCTTTCCTGCTCCATTTACATATGCCCACCTGTGGCTCTTAAACCATAAGTATAAATGTAGATTTTTCAGACGCTTCCAAGGGACAAAGGTTAGTGAAATGGCAAAAATAAATAAATAGAATTAAAATAAAATAAAACATAAAATAAAATAAAAAGGCACTATAAGCAGATTTCTCCTTAGACATCAGCCTCACATACTTTTGCCTTAGGACTTTTTAGGAAAGAAGCCACTCTATGGCCAGTATGAACTGTATAAATATAGAAGTGTTATTTTTAAAAACAGCTTAGATTTTTAAGGTTTAAATTAAAGAAAGACATTTCTGTCATTTTTAGACATCAATTGTATAATTGTACAGTCCAGAAATATTCTGCTCCTACCTCTTTGCCTGTGCCCCTGGGAAAACAGGACTGATCTGAAACTCCGCTGGTGCGTATGGCTTTCCACAATTCCAATGTGGCAGGCGAGTCCTGGTTCCTCTCACTCACTAGGTTTGATTCACAGCACAGAGTTCACCCAGGAACAGGCCGAGAGATTCCAGAAGTAGTTTATGTTGTTCCAGACAAAAGAGAGATTTTCAAATATTATGTTGTCATGACAATAGAGTTATGTCTAACATTTTTCATCATGTTCCTTTGATTCTTAGTAAAGGGGCAGAATAGCTTGAAAATTACTACTGTCTCAAGTTAATGAGCCTTAAAGTAGTTGACATTTTCTTTGTACTATGATAGGGACTTAACTCTTTGTTCACGAGGATTGTTTTTCAAGTGGATTAGGAAAGCTGATACTAATATGCAAGCGCCACACTGGATTATTTGTAGAGGAATTCACAACTAAATTATTCTCCTATACTTATTTTAACTTCAAAAGGCTCTAAAGATGGGTCATTAGACAATATAAACAGATAGCCAACAAACATAGTTTAGGAACTCTCATAAAATAAAAATAACTGATGTATAAATGCAAAACAGTTTATTTGTTAGCATTTAATTAAAATATGATTAAAGTATTGTTCTTTATAAAGAAATTACAATGGAAATATAGTTTCAGTTAATTGTCAATAGAAAATGCATATGTTTTAATAATTTGCTATTTGATTCCTTAATTATATAATTTTTAAACAGCACCAATCTATATTTTAAATTTAAGAATATCCTGTGAATTTTATTTTTTAAAAAGCATAGTTATATTGCCTTTGCTATTCAGTTCCTATTCTGTCTCTTTTTATATCAATGTGAATATATTAAGGAAAGTATGTTTCTCTACTTGGTTTCTCTAAATATCACATTGTGTATGGCATATTACTTACCTCACTTTAGTTTGGATATCAAAATGGAATGGTTAGGATCTATGCAAATTGCGAAAGTACAGCTTCTGAATTTTATCCCAAATATTGTTATTAATTAATAGTGAACTATATATGTAAAATAGAAGAATCATCTGCCAAGAAATGTAAGAAAATATTTAAGATGATTTATATATGCAAAATAAGATATTTATGCTTAACTTAAAAATAAATGATAAAAATCAGAGTATGAAAGATTGTAGCTTTTCCCTGTAAAAAATAAAAATAAAAAAACCAGGGGAACTAACCAATACTGAGGTGGGATTAAAGGGCCCTTTTCTCTGTGATTCAGTTTCCATATTTGTAAAATTCCTTGAATACTAAAAGTTATATCTTGATTAGACTTGATTAGAATCATCATTATAAAATATATGTAGAACATTTTCCTGATCTTTTAACAAATGTTAAATTATATCCATTATGAATTATTGCTCAATATGAACAAGTTATTTAAGGACATTTTTCTAAGAGTTTGCCAAGGGTGTCAATTAATATAGGAAGAAGTACAGTATAAAAGACACCCAGAAGTCCCACAAACCATAGATTCTCACACATCCAACTTTAAATCATAGCTCTGAGGCTTAATGCTGAGTGATAAGAAGATAAAAGTAGAGCCCAGAAGTAACATGCTAACCATTGCAATTGACACTTAAGTCCTAAAAGTAAAAAACAATAAAGGTAAAGGAAAAAACTTCCATCTTTCCTTTCTTTTTTTCTGTTTCTCTGGCTCTTCACCTTATTTTCCAGTTTTCACTACAAGTGTGTTTTCAGAGGTCACCTACAGCTCTTCAAGTAATATTTTTGTTTTCCCCTCTTCATCAGTATCTACTTTAATGAATGAGTCAATTAAAAGAAAGATTGCTGGCTTTATGATACGTTTCTCAGTATGACCACTGTGTTCTTATTTTTCAACCTGTGTACCATATTCTCCATATCTGGAACTTATTAAATAGTGAACATTGAACATATTTGGAGAGAGAGAGAGAGAGATACACACAAGGAAAAATTAATTGCCCCCTGTATTGATGTCTTCATGAATTGTTAACAAATCATTTTTTAAGAATATAACTTTTTTGTTGCCCTGACTGGTGTGGCTGAGAGGATTGAGTGCCAGCCTGCTAACCAAATGGTCGCAGATTCAATCCCCAGTCAGGGCACATGCCTAGGTTGTGGGTCAAGTCTCCAGTAGGAGGTGCTTGAGAGGTGACCACACATTGATGTTTCTGTATCTCCCTCCCCTCCCCTCTCTAAAAATAAATAAATACAATCTTTAAATATTAATATTTTTAATTTTTATTTTTTCTTGCTTGTATTTTTTTCTTTTTATTGAATTTATTGTGTGACATTGGTTAATAAAAATATATAAGTTTCAGATGTACAATTCCATAATACATCGTCTGCATATTGTATTATGTGTTCATACCCAAAGTCAAGTCTCCTTCCATTACCATTTATTATTCATTTACTCTCTCCTACCTACATCCACCTTCCTTTCCCTCTGATAAATCACCATACTGTTGTCTATGTCTATGAGTTTTTTTTCTATTTACCTTTTCTACCCAGCCCCTAATCCCCCAGCCCTCTGAGAGTGGCAGCCTATTTTCTATATTCATGTGTCTGTTTCTATTTTGTTTGTTTATTTTGTTCATTAGATACCACAATAAGTGAAATTATATGGTATTTTTCTTTCTCTGACAGGCTTATTTCACTTAGCATAATGTTCCCTAGCTCCATACATCCTGTCACAATATGTAAGAGTTCCTTTTTTTAACAATTGAGTAGTATTCCATTTTGTAAATGCACCATGCATTTTTTATCCACTCATCTAGTGATGGACACTTGGGCTGCTTCCAGATATTGGTTATTGAAAATGATGCTGAAATGAACATAGGGGTACTTAAATTATTTATAATTAGTGATTTGGGTTTCTTCGGTTACATTCCCAGAAATGTGATTGCTGGGTCAAAATGCAGACTGACTTTTAACTTACTGAGGTAACTGCATGCTGCTTTCCACAGTGGCAGCACCGGTCTGCATTCCCACCAACAGTGCACTAGGGTTCCCTCTTCTCCATCCTTGTCAGCACTGTTATTTATTGATTTATTAATGATAGCCATTCTGAAAGGTGTGAGGTGATAACTCATTGTAGTTTTAACTTGCATTTCTCTTGTGATTAGTGGTGTTGAGCATGTTTTCATACGCTTATTAGCCTTCTAGTGTGTCCCCTTTGGAGAAGTGTCTATTCATGTCCTTTGTCAATTTTTTAAAATTGGATTGTTTGCTTTTTTGGTCTTGAGTTTTATAAGTTCCTTATAAATTCTGTATATTGAGCCCTTATAAGATGTATCATTGGTAAATTATGTCTCCTATTCAGTAAGTTGTCTTTTCATTTTGATTATGGTTTCCCCTTTGTTCTGAAAAAACTGTTCAGTTTGATGTAATCTCATTTGTTTATTTTTTCTTATAATTTTCTTGCCTGAGGAAATATATCAGAAAAAATATCGCTATTAGCACTGTCTGAGATTTTATTCCCTATGTTTTTCTTCCAAGATTTTTATGGTTTCTCAAGTCTTTAATTAAATTTGAGTTTATTCTTGTGCATAGTGTAATAAGGTGGTCTAGTTTCATTTTTTGCACATATTTGTCCAATTTTCCCAACACCATTTATTGAATAGACTATCTTTACCCCATTGCATGTTCTTACCTCCATTATCAAATATTAATATCCTATGAAGGCATAGGTTTATTTCTGAGCTCTTTATCTGTTTCATTGATCTATTTTTATGCCAGTGCCATGCCTTTTTGTTTACTATAACCTTATATCATAGTTTGATCTCAAGTATCATGATTGCTCTAATTTTTTCCTTCTTTCTTAATATTGCTGTGGATATTTGAAGTCTTGTGGTTCCACATAAATTTTTGGAATATTTGTTCTAGTTATGTGAAATATGCCATTGGCATCTTCATAGAAATTGCACTAAAGCTATAGATTGATTTGGTTAGTATGGAAATTTTAATGATGTTAATTTTCCTTCCATGAATACAATCAACATGTATGATGTCAAAGAGGTATTAGACTTTTCAGGGTAATCACTTCATAAGTTATATAAATGTCTAATCTGTATGTTGTACACTTGAAACTAGTATAAAATTGTATGTCCACTGTAATAGAAAAATAAACCATAAAGATCAACATTATGATGTGTATCATACCATTATTCTAAAGTATGTATTTAACACTCTCACAATTTATTCTATATTATTATATATTTGAATGCATATTTATGAATTATGAATAGTGTTATATTTTAATTTAGTGCTGTAATTTTATTAACAAATAGCTTTTGCTATGATTTAATTAACAAATATATTTGGTAGAAGTCTTAAGCTCTTTATGGATATATATACTTTTTTTTGACTATTGTAAGTAATAGTGTCACAGATATTCTTGCAAATAGTTTGTGATTATGCCTTTAGCATGCAGCCTAGAAGAAAACCTTGAAGTAGAAGGCCATGGATATTTTTCCAACTTTCTATAAATATTGTCAAATTCCTGCTCAAAATCAATATAAATTCATCCCAAAGATTAAAAAACGTGGTTTAAGCACTCCCTCTTCCACCACATATATTATATTTGCACTTCTTAATTCAAGTGGAACATAAACATTAAATAGTTCTAAAAGACTTTTGCATTTTTATCTTAGGTAATTTAGTAACTTTTTTGGACCTTATTTCTATCAGAGAATTTTTCTTATTTTATTGATATATAAAGTCATCTCTTACTTCTGAAATTTGTCACCAAAAGTGTTTTGTCAAATTACTAAATCCAGCTTTAGACAATAAGGAAATAAGCTTTTCTCATGCTCTCCCTCAGTTCCTTTCCTCAAAGTCCTTCTTGACATGTTGTCATGTCCTTTTTCTGTAAGACCATTTTAGGTACTTAGAAAAATTGAGAGTACAGTAAAGAAATATCCCATATATGCTGACCTCAAAACACATGAATGGCTCTTCATTATCAACATCCCTTACAAGAGTGGTACATTTGCTATAATTGATAAACTTACATTGACACACTATTATCACCCAAAGCCCATAGTTCACATTAGAGTTAAGTCTTGGTTTTTTATATTCTATAAATTTGGACACATATTTAATGGCATGCATACATCATTATGATACCATACAGAATATTTCAGTGCCCTAAAAACCCTTTGTGTTCCAACTGTTCACCCTTACCTCACCCCAGACAGCTGTCAATCACTGATCCTTTTACTGTTTCCATAGTTCTGCTATTTCCATAATGTCATATAGTTAGAATCACACAGTATATAACCTCTTCAGATTGGCTTTTTTCAGTTGCTAATATGCATTTAAGATTATTCCATCTATTTTTTACTTTTCTTAATGATAAATAATACCCATTGTCTGCATGTACCAGAATTTATTTATCTAAATACAAATAGAAGGTCATCTTGGTAGTTTCCAAGATTCTGGTCTTTGTAAATAAGGCAGATTTAAATATCAACACGCAGGTTTTTGTGTGGATAAGATTTCAATCCCTTGAGTAAGTACAAAGGAGGGTTATTGCTAGACAATAAGGAAAGAATGTTCAGCTTTGTATGAAACAGTCAAACTGTCTTCCCACATGGCTGCTCCGCTTTGCATTCCCATTACCAATGTATGAGCATTTCTTCTGTATTCATTTTTGCCAGTATTTGATGTTGTCAGTGTTCCAGATTTTTGACCGTTCTAGTAGATGTGTAATGATATATCGCTGTTATTTAAAAAATATTTTTCCTGATGACATATGTTGTGGAACATCATTCCATATGCTTCTTCATGATCTACATATCTTCTTTGGTGAGGTGTCTGTTATATAATTGTATTTTATCTCTTCTTAGCATATCATTTATCCTGCTTTTATTTTTTTATTGGTTGCCTTGGAGTTTGCAATACATTTACAACTAATCCAATTCCATTTTCATATAATACTATATAACTTCGTAGGTAGTGTGAGTACCTTATAAAACATAACACGTTTAATGTTTCCCTCTTATCCCTTATATAATTGCTGTAATTCATTTCACTTATATAAAAGTATACATAAGATCTATATATATGATACATATAAAGTTGAATTTTACCTTTATTTAATCCTTCTTTTATGGTCTTCCTTTCTATATGTTAATCTTGAGTTTCTGGCTTGTATTATTTTCTTTGTCTCTAAAAAGATTACACTGTAATCAAAACAGACTGGTATTGGTATAAGAATAGACACATAAAGAGAATAGACACAGCAAGAGAATGGAGATCCCAGAAAAAAACCCATGTCGCTATGGTCAGTTAATACTCTACAAAGGAAACAAAAGTAACCTCCCTTTAAATGGATTAAAAATAACCTCTTCAACAAATGGTTTTGGGAGATCTGGACAGCTACATGTTAAAAAATGAAACAAGACCACCAACTTAAACCACACATAAAAATTAACTCAAGATGGATAAAAGACTTAAATATAAGTCACAAAACCATAAAAGTCTTAGAAGACAACCTAGGCAGGAAAGTTTTAAATACTCTATGCAGCAATATTTTCACTGATATGTACACTAGAGCAAGGGATATAAAGGAAAGAGTAAATAAATGGAACCACATCAAATTAAAAAGCTTCTGCACAGCTAAAGAAAGCATCAGCAAAAAGTGAACCAACTCTATGGGAAATATATATTTGTCAATGACACCTTAGACAGGGTTTGATCTCCAAAATATATAAAGAACTCACACAACTCCACTCCAGGGAAGACAAACAATCCAATTAAATAATGGGCAAAGGAACTGAACAGTAACTTCTCCAAGGAGGACATAAAGAGGGCCCAGAGACATATGAAAGGATGCTCAGTATCATTAGCCATCAGAGAGATACAAATTAAAACCACAATGAGATATCACTTCACACCATTGAG
Source organism: Micronycteris hirsuta (assembly GCA_004026765.1). NCBI lineage: Eukaryota > Metazoa > Chordata > Mammalia > Chiroptera > Phyllostomidae > Micronycteris > Micronycteris hirsuta. Next base: position 28,427 of record PVJI01007076.1, read on the forward strand.
AATGGCCATCATTAACAAATAAACAAACAACAAGTGTTGACAAGCTTGTGGAGAAAAGGGAACCCTAGTGCACTGTTGGTGGGAATGCAGACTGGTGCAGCCACTGTGGAAATCAGTATGGATTTCCAAAAAACTAAAAATGGAACTGCCTTTTGACCTAGCTTCCACTGCTGGGATTATACCCTAAGAATCCTGAAACACAGATTCAAACTAACCTATGCACTCTAATGTTCAGAGCAGCACAATTTACAATAGCCAAGTGCTGGAAACAACCTAAGTGTCCACCAGTAAAGGAGTGGGTCAAAAAACTGTGATATATTTACACAATGGAATACTATGTAGCAGAAACAAGAAGGAGCTCCTAGTTTTTGAAACAGCATGGATGGAACTGGAGATCATTATGTAAGTGAAATAAGCCAGGAGATGAAAGACAAGTACCGTTTAATTTCATCTATATGTGAAACCTAATCAACAAAACAAACAAGGGAGCAAAATAGAACCAAAGACATTGAAATAAAGAACAAACTGACAGTGACCAGAGTGGAGAGAGGAGGAGTAATGTGAAAAAAAGGGAACGGGTAAATCAAGGAACATGTAGAAATGACCAAAGGACAAGGAACACAGTGGGAAGGACTGAATGTGTGAGGTGGTGGGTGGGTGGGGCAGGAGGGAGTAATGGGGGAAAATGGGGACAACTGTAATTGAACAATAATAAAAAATAAATTAAAAATAGAATTTCATTTATATTTCTTGCAAGGAAAGCAACAAATTCCCTCTTTTTTGTGTGTGTCTGAGAAAGTACTTTTATTTTACTTTTGAGGTATAATTTCAGAGTACAAGATTTTAGGTTGGTGGTTTGTTCTCGCAACACTTTACATATTTCGTTACACTCTCCTTGCTTCCAAGATTTCTCTGTAGGTAAGTGGTTTCCTTTCTCTAGCTTCTTTAAAGACTTTTGAAAAATTCCTATCATTTCAAGGTAATATGCTTAAATATAATTTTCTTTTCATTGTTTTGGGTTTTTTGTTTTCTTCTTCTTTTTTTATTTTTTTATTATCTCATTGAGGGTTCTTTGAGTTTCTTGAGTCTGTGGGTTGGAATCTGACTTTAATTTGACAAAATTCTCAGTAACTATTGTTTCAAATATTTTTTTCTGTCTTTTCTTTCTGGTATTTCAATTTTTTTAATGTGTGTGTATCGACACTTTTTTTATAATTGCCCCACAGTTCTTGGATATTGTTACATTTATTATAATTATTATCAGCAGCAGCATTTATTTTTTGTTTGTTTTCCATTTGGGGTGTTTCTGTTAATATATCCTTAAGCTCAGAGTTTCTTTCCTCAGCCATGTCTAGTCCACTAGTACATCTACCAAAGACATGCTTTATTTCTGTTAGAGTGCTTTTGATGTAGCATTTATTTTAATTATTTTTTAAGATTTCTAAATCTCTATTTACATTATCCATCTGTTCTTGTATGTTGTCTACTTTATTCACTGGAGCCCTTAGGATATTGATTATAGTTATTTTATATTTCCTACATTACTTCCATATCTGGTTCTGATGCTTGCTCACTCTCTCTCTCTCTCTTCAAATTGCATTTTTTTTTTTTGTCTTTTGATGCTTTGTAGTTGTTTTTCTTGACAGTAGACATGATGAACTGGGTAATAATACCCGATACAGAGTAGGCCGTTAGGAATGTGATAGTGAAGTGTGCAGGAAGGCATTTTATAGTCCTCTGATTAGGTCTCAATGTTTCAGTGAGCCTGTGGATCTGAACTGTGATTTTTACAATTGATTTTATATCTTTCTCTCCTAAAGAGGGACAAGAAAGCTAGAGTTGGTGGAGCTGAGTATGCCCCTTTCCTAAAGTCAGCTAGGCTCTGTTAATACCCCAGCAGGTTAAGCTCTGGTTAACTAGTGTTGCCTGAAGACAGGCCTTATTCGAGAGAATGGAGTGCTCTTTCATATTTCAAAATGGTTCTTTTGCACCTCACCTTCGTTAAGCTCCTAGAGATAAAACTCACAATGGTCTCCCTGGAGTTTTTAACTCTCAGATTTGCCAGCACTTTTCAATTACAGTTGAGGTTTTCCTACTTGGGTACTGTTTTCTCTCATGGTTTCTTCTTGTGAGTTCTTGCTCTTGGTAAGCTGTGGCTCTCATTTTTTTTTTTTTTTTTAAGATTTTATTTATTTATTTTCAGAGAGAGGAGAAGGGAGGGAGAAAGAGCAATGTATGGTTGCCTCTCACATGGCCCTCATTGGTGACCTGGCCCGCAACCCAGGCATGTACCCTGACTGGGAGTCGAACCGGGACCCTCTGGTTCCCAGCCCGTGCTCAATCCACTGAGCTACACCAACCGGGCCCCTGTCTCTCAATTCTTGAGGGCAGCAATTTATCCTTTATCTTTCCCTCTGTTATGGATCCAAAACAAGTTGACTTTCAGTTTGAGCAGCTTTTTATTTGCTGTTTCACTGGAGTGGCACCTTCCGAACCCCTTTCATGTGGCACCGAAAACTAGAAGACTCTATTCTCTCTTTGTGAGACAGGGCTGGCCAAAATCTTCATCTCACAGGACACATGCCATCAAGAAAGCCTAGTTAGCCTTCCGGCTAATACATTAATTTGCAAATCAACTCAAACCTCTTTCTATTATGAGATTGGGTGTTCATGTATTTACAGATAAATATATACAACATGTTGCTTAATTACACAAATAAAAATAAATATGTAGGTTTAAAAAATATGCTTAATAATATAAAAGCAATACCCATGCAGCTATGCACTTAGATAATCTTTCCCTAAATCAGAATCAATCAAATAATCAATTTGAGTTTTTTCCTTTTATTGTTTTCTTTCTTCATGACATGTATTCTTCCATTTTAAAATAATTGCCATATTTGTATGCATAGTATTTTTAGAAATCTTGTTTCATTTTGTCTAAGTGGTTTTAGAAGTTAGCACCATTTCTTAAATAGATATTCATAAGTGGTTTAATTATAAATTTTAGCACATGTATAAGATCTTTCTAATGTCCATTTCTAGAGAGTTTTGACTGTGTAACTAATGCTTTTCTTATAGAAGCTTATTTTTAAATTATTCTAGTTATATATTTACTACACAAAACAAAGAATGCCTTATTGTATTCAAATTTTTTTCAAATATTTTTCAAACTAAACTTTGATTACTATTTCTTATTCAAAAATCCCTTGCTATATGTTTCAAAGTTGTTTTATTCATTTTGTTTAAACATCTATTATGTATTTCTCAAATTGTTAAATTGTGGTCAGAAATTTAACCCCACAGTTTTATTTGGAAAAATAATTGGTATTTTTAACTTTATACATATGAAAGTTTTTAAATATTACACTGATTCATAAATATGTGCTCTTTGTTAGTTTTTAAATAATATAATTCTGTGTACTATATCCTTATTTTTTCTTCTATTTTACCAAAATTAAAATGTATATTAAACTTACATTCTGCTATGTTATTTCTCTTTCTTCTTATTTTTTTAATATATTTTATTGATTATGCTATTACAGTTGTCCCATTTTCCCCCCTTTATCCCTTCCACCCCTCACCCCCCCACATATATTTCCCCCTTTAGTTCATGTCCACGGGTCATACATAGTTCTTTGGCTTCTCCATTTCCTATACTATTCTTAACCTCCCCCTGTCTGTTTTATACCTACCATTTTTGCTACTTATTCTCTGTACCTTTTCCCCCTTCTCTCCCTCTCCCACTCCCCTGTTGATAATCCTCCATGTGGTCTCCATTTCTGTGGTTCTGTTCCTGTTCTAGTTGTTTGCTTAGTTTGCTTTTGCTTTTGTTTCAGGTGTGGTTTTTAACAACTGTGAGTTTCCTGTCATTTTACCATTCATATCTTTTATCTTCTTTTTCTTAGATAAAACCCTTTAACATTTCATATAATAAGGGCTTGGTGATAATGAACTCCTTGAAATTGACCTTATCTGAGAAACACTTTATCTGTGCTTCCATTCTAAATGAAAGTTTTGCTGGATAGAGTATTCTTGGATGTAGGACCTTGCCTTTCATGACTTGGTAAACTTCTTTCCAGCCCCTTCTTGCCTGTAAGGTCTCTTTTGAGAAATCTGCTGACAGTCTTATGGGAACCCCTTTGTAGGTAACAGTCCCCATTTCTCTTGCTGCTTCTAAGATTATCTCCTTATTTTTAATCTTGGGTAATATAATTATGATGTGCCTTGGTGTGTTCCTCTTTCGGTTCAACTTCTTTGGGACTCTCTAAGCTTCCTGGACTTCTTGGAAATCTATTTCCTTTGCCAGATTGGGGAAGTTCTCCTCAATTATTTGTTAAAATAAGTTTCCAATTTGTTGCTCTTCCTCTTCTCCTTCTGTACCCCTATAATTCCAATGTTGGAATGTTTAAAGATGTCCTGGAGGTTCCTAAACCTCTCCTTATTTTTTTTTTTTTAATTCTTGTTTCTCCATTCTTTTCTGGTTGAATGTTTCTTTCTTCTTTTTGATCCATGCCATTGACTTGAGTCCTAGTTTCCTTCCCATCACTACTGGTTCCCTGTACATTTTCCTTTATTTCCCTTAGCGTATTCTTCATTTTTCATCTAATTTGCGACCAAATTCAACCAATTCTGTGATCATCCTGATTACCAGTGTTTTGAACTGTGCATCTGATAGGTTGGCTATCTCTTCATGGCTTAGTTGTATTTTTTCTGGAGCTTTGATATGTTCTTTCATTTGGACCATGTTTTTTCCCCTCAATGCATCTGTTACATATAAGGAGTCGAGCCTTAGGTGTTTACCAGGGCGGGGTAACTCACGTAAGTGCACTGTGGCGCTGTCTGTGGGGAAGAGGTCAGAGAGGGAACAGTGGCTCTTGCTCCGCTCTCTGTCAGTTTCAGTCACTTCCCCCACTACCCACAAGCAAATTGGGCCCTTCTGTGCTGATTCCCAGGTGGGTGGGTTTGTGTACATTCTAGGACCCTGCGGGTCTCTCCAATGAACTCCCCTGTGAGGCTGGGAGTTTCTCCCACTGCTGCCTCAACCCCCACAGGTGTTTTCAATTGGTGGTTTGAGGCTTTATTTCCCAGCGCTGGAACCCTGGGCTGTGCAGTCTGTTTCGATCCCCAGATGTTCCTTTTTTGCACACAAATGTAGGACCGCCCACTTCACCAGCCACAGGCTTACTGGGTCCACCAGCTGTGGACTTACCACGTCCTGCCCAGCTGCATGACTCCACCCCTCCTACCAGTCTGGATGAATGTGTCTTCTTTAACTCCTAGGTTGTCAGACTTCCACACAGTTAGATGTTCTGTCTGTTTTTTGTTTTTAAATTGCTGTTGTCCTTCTTTTGCTTGTGCGAAGAGGCACAGTGTGTCTACCTATGCCTCCATCTTGGCTCGAAGTCTCTATCTTTCTTCTTTTATTTCTTATAATTATTAGTCTGATAAAGGTTTTTTGTAGTAAACTTTTATAACTCACATTTCTTTATAAGCTACATATATTTCAATATATTAAAATATATTTGTTCCCTGGCTGGTGTAGCTCAGTGGATTGAGCGTAGACTGGGAACCAAAGAGTCCCAGTTCGATTCCCAGTCAGGGCACATGCCTGGGTTGTGGGCCAGGTCCCTGTGAGGGCCATGTGAGAGGCAACCATACATTGCTGTTTCTCTCCCTCTCTTTCTCCCTCCTGTCCCCTCTCTCTAAAAATAAATAAAAATAAAATCTTTAAAAAAGATTAAAAAAATAAAATAAAGTAAAATATGTTTGTAACATGCAACATTTTTTGGTGTTGCGTTTTTCTGGCATTACTTTATGTCTATATATGCTTGCTTCACTTTTGTCTTTTAAATGTTTCTTTGCCCCTTTGATTTATATGTACCTTTTGATAGTATCATATTTTTCTCTAGTTTGTTTGGTTAACTTTGTTATTAAGTTAGAGGATGAGAGAAATGGGCTTTCATGAATTCTAGAAAACCACAGACACTTTCAAGAAAACTAGCTATACATATTTCACAAAACTAGAACAAATAATTAAAAAAATGTATATGGAACCACAAAAGACCCCAAGTAGACACAGAAATCTTGATATCATACTGCCTGATATCAAAGTATACTACAAGGCTATTGTAATAAAACAGGCATGGTGCTGGAATAAAAACAGACATTGTAACTATTGAAACAGAACAGAGACCCCAGAAATAAACCCACACTTATATGCTCAATTAATATTTGACAAATGAGGCAAGAACATACAATGGTGTAAAGATAGTCTACTAAATGAATGGTATTGGGAAAATTGAACAGATACAAACAACAATATAAAAAATATAATACTTTCTTAACCTTCTATAAGACAAAATTTAAAATGGATTATAGACTTAAATGTAATACTTAAAAACACAAAACCCTAGAAGAAAACCTGGGCAGTAAAATCTTTGATATTTCTTTTAGAAATATATTTTTTTCTGATATAACTCTTAGGGCAAGGGAAATGAAACAAAAAAAAAATAAACAAATAGGACTACATCAAACTAAATAGTTTTTGCACAGCAAAGGAAACCAGCAACAAAACAAAAAGATAACCTACTGAATTAGGGAAGATATTTACTGATGTTACATTTGATAAGGACTTAATATTCAAAATTTGGAAAGAATTCATACAACTGAACACCAAAATAACAATAATAGTAACGGTAATAATCACATTATATAATGTGCATAGGACTTAATAGACACTTCAGCAAAGAAGACAGGCAAATGGACAATAGAAATATGAAAAGATGCTCAACACTACAAATCATCACATAAATATAAATTAAAACCATAATGAGATACCACTGCACATCTGTCAGAATAGCCATCATAAAAAATCAGTAAACAAGTGCTTGTGAGGATGTGGAAAAAAGGAAACCCTTGTGCAATGTTTGTGGCAATGCAGACTGGGAGAGCTGCTGTGGAAAATAGTGTAAAGGGGGTCAATTACTTAGTGACAGAAGATGATTTGACTTTGGTTGGTAGAAACACCATGCAATATACAGATCATGTATAATATAAATATACAACTGAAACCTATATGATCATTTTAACAAGCGCCACCCCCAAAATTCAGCTTAAGAAAAAGGTGCTAGTTAACTGAAATATGAAAACATTATAAATGAATAAAGGACTAATGAATTAAATAATTAAAAAAAAACTAGTAATGGAAATGGCTTGTGACCGTGCAATTCTACTTCACAGTTTATTTCCAAAGAAACACAAAATACAAATTTGAAAAGCTATGTTCGTTACCTCTATGTTCATTGCAACATTATTTACAATAGCTAAGATAGGGAAGTGACCCAAGTGCCCATAAATAGACCAGTGGGTAAACAAAGTGGTGGTACATGTACACAATGGAATATTACTCTGCCATAAAAATATAAAATCTTATCATTTGTGATATCATGAATGTTTCTAGAGAATATTATGCTCAGTGAAATGAGTCAGACACAAAAAGACAAATACCCTAATACCATATGATTTCACTATATGTGGAATCTAAATAACAGAATTGAAACATTATACACACACACACACACACACACACACACACACACATACAGAGAAGGGATTGATGGTTGCCAGAGGGGAGGGAGATTGGGGGAATGTGTTAAAAAGTTGAAGGAATTAAGAAGTACAAATTGTTAGTTATAAAATAGTCATGAGAATATAAGTTATATTATCAGGAATATAGTCAATAATATTCTAATAATTATATATGGTGCCAGATAGGTACTTGAAATAGCGGGGTGGTTAACACTTTGTAAAATATGTAATTGTCTAAGCTCTATGCTTACGCATGAAACCAGTGAAAAATAATATTGAATGTGAACTGTAATTGAAGAATTAAAAAAAAAAAAAGAACCTCTAGCCATAGATTCTGCTTCCTTCTTTAAGATGATAATGTGGTCCCATTATATCTGAATTTTTTTCAGGAGATGGAACAGTGCAATATTTATAAATGGTCCCTTAAAAGGAAGCACTTAGATGTTATTAAAAGTTCTATGATCATGATTTAAGTGTCAAGAGGTATGGTAAAAACTGAGATTTCCAGATATGTGACAACTAAATGTCCTTGTCCTCACTTAGGGACTGTGAAATCAAGAGAAACTACCTTGGATTGTGTTACATCTACTCCTATTCCATGTGGCCAATGTACTTTTCAAGTGACAATGTTATATTATATTATGTTTAATTAGAAAATATGCTACATGCAATAATTGGATATAAATAGTTTCTTTATGCCAATAAAAAAACTGAAGACTTTTTAAAAAATTATTTTTAAAGTTGTTGTTCAAGTACAATTGTCTCCATTTTCCCCACCACCACTCCCCCCACTCCAGCCATCCCCACTCCCCCTCTTTGTTTTTTACCATGTGTCCTTTGTACATGTTCCTGACAGCCCTTCTCCCCTTTCCCCCCACCATACCCTCCCATCTCCTCTCTGTTTACTGTCAATTTGTTCTTATTTTCAATGTCTCTGGTTATATTTTGCTTGCTTGTTTGTTTGTTGTTTAGAAAGTTTGATTTACTTGCATTTACTAAAATCACCTACATGTTTGGACTTAATTTTGTCATTTTGTTTTCTCACAATTTCATGCATTTTATAGATGCATTTATTCAGCTTTTGTCCTTTTCCTTCTCCTTCACTTTCTTCTTCCTTTGCATCTTCTTTGACTTCTGCAGAACAAGCACTACCACCAGTTTTAAATTTTAATAGTGATCACCTGTAATGTTTTATTATCATTATAAATCAGTCGCAGTTACTGATGTCATAAGGTCATTACATTGGTTAAGAAAGCTAAAACTGCCCCGGCTGGTGTAGCTCAGTGGATTGAGCATGGGCTGGGAACCAGAGGGTCCCGGTTCGATTCCCAGTCAGGGCACATGCCTGGGTTGCAGGCCAGGTCCCCAGTGAGGGCCATGTGAGAGGCAACCATACATTGCTGTTTCTCTCTCTCTCTGTCTCCCTCCCTTCCCCTCTCTCTAAAATAAATAAATAAAATCTTAAAAAAAAAGAAAGCTAAAATTATGAATTTAATATAGACTCCAGTAAGACAAGGATGAATATTTTAATTTCTACCATAACAACTAAAATAAATAAGAATGAATAATAAATAATACAATAATATAATTCAACAACAACAACAAATAAACAATCTGACTTAAAAATGGACAAAGGACTTAAACATTCCTCCAAAGAGGACATACAATAAGCACATGGGAAAATGCTCAATGTAATTTATCATTGGAACAATGTAAATTAAAACCACAATGATATATCATTTCATACCCATTAGGATAACTGTTCTCAAAAACAAAACCGAAAAAACAGAAAGCAACAAGTGTTTACAAGGATGTGGATAAATATTATTCTTTGTATATTGCACGTAGAAATGTAAAATGATGCAGCTGTTGTGGAAAATGGTGTGGCAGGTCTTAAAATAATTAAACACAGAATTCACATGAGTCAGAAATTTCATTTCTGGATGTATAACAAAAAAAAAAGTAAAGGCAAGAAATTAAGAGTTATTTGTGTATCAATGTATGAATTTCCATTATTAACCATAACCAAAAGACAGAAGCAATTCAACTGTCCATGTTCTAATACATGAATAAACAAAATGTGATATATACAGAGAGTGGAACGTTATGCAGCCCTAAAAAGGAAGAGCCCTGGCTGGTGTGGCTCAGTTAGTCGGAACATTGTCCTGTAAACCAGAAGGTTATGGGCTCAATTCCCAGTCAGGGCACATGTCTATGTTGTGGATTCAGTCCCCAGTGGGGGGTTTGTACACGAGGCAATCAATCAATGTTTCTCTCCCTTTCTCCCTCCTTTCCTCTTTCCCTAAAATTGATAAGCACATTCCAGGTAAAGATTTAAAAAAAAGGAAATTTTGTTATATGGCACAATATAGATGAAACTTGAAGACATTATGCAAAGTACGTACAATTATAATGGTACCTAATGTAGTCAAATAGCTTGTATAAAATGAATACTATTTTGATGAATAAAATGAATTTATTCTTAGTACTTCTGAAATTTACCAATTATTATCTTTAACCTTGTTTTCAGAAAGCAAGTTAAATGTTAGTATATTGGGAAGAATAACTAAAAGTGAGTAAATTCCTAGGATTTAAGACAAGATGAATACTTCTTACCTGTTCTGTATATAGATACACTGCATTTAAGGCATAAATTTCAACATTTTTTCTATTGACCCATGAAAAAACTGACAGAGATGAAGTTTTCTGTAAGAACACTCTCACATTTTTATTTTTATATTTATCAATAAAGCTTTATAATTTCCTAAAAACAAAACAGCGTTCTCTATATTCTATTAATGTATATGGAACATCCACATGTATTCATTTATCCACGAAAATATACTTTCCACACATCACTTCTTTTCTCATCAATATGATCCTACATGCAGAACATATTGTAATACTTTCTTCTATTCATACCTGTTGATTTGTTTGTTTATTTGTTTATTTGAGCAAATGATATATTAATTTATGGCTAAATTGAAAAAGATAACAATGCATCATTTTCTATCCTACAGTGGAAGAATTTTAATCCTGTAGCAGGGTGTTAGATTATTTTCCTGGATTTCCAATGTCTTCATCTAGAGGAATTAATCTTCTAATTGCAAATTAAAGCAAAACCATTCGTTCTGTTGAACTGAGAGAACTGGCATCTCTCAACACGTAGTCTGTGGGTAGCTGCCACAGCCTTGTTTCCCACTCTCAAGCACACTTTTAAAAAAGGACAGCATTAGTAATTTCCTGGAAGGATAATTACTGCCCTCCATTAAAATATCATACAGCCATGCCATCTTTCCTATTTTGATTCTGTAACAATGCCCTGGACACCTCTAGGCAGCTCACCTTCCCACACTGAGGAATGAATCAAATTTGCTGTATTGAGGTGATTATCATTTTCTATTTTTTGCTCCACTATCATTTAAGTGTAAGGCCATCACAATTTCTCCCTGTCATTTTTATGTAGGAAATCCTCAGTGATAAGGTGACAGAGTTTGACAACCCATTTACCTCCCTGGTTACTATCACTCATTCTACTGAATGCTCTGTCATTATTGTGAAGATATATAGGTAATTGCCTCTTTCTTACAGATTTTTCAAGATAATCTTGCAGATATTGGACAAGAATTTGCAAATGAGACTTCTCGTCTTAACCGCCTGCTCTTTCAATGTTACTTCAGAATTATATCATATAAATATGACTGTTATTTTTATTTTTGATATTATACAAGTAGAGGCAGGTTAATAAAAGAGATCTCTCAAAATTTGAAGACATTACATCCAAAATATTCTCAGTTGTAAGTTTAAATGAATGAAGGAATAGTAACATGTTTATCTAAACATTTCAGTTAATGATAAAGCAGCTTTAAGGTAAAACTTAATATGTGCATTTCTGTACTTAGATCTTTATTACATGCCACACATTGTATGTCTATCTGCTCATCTAAAAATCATAACATGTGTCACCTCATAGAATTTTAGATTTAGTTGCATTTAAATTCAGACTAATATTGTTTAAACTTCGTCATCAAAGTGATTGGACAAACTCTTCTTTTACCTGAATTAACTGTTAATTTAGGATAATCGAATGCTAAATTATCAATTGGAAATTGATAATTTATTATCAATTGAATGGAATTCAATTGATAATAAATTGATAATTAATTATCAATTGAATGGAAAACTATCATTATGAAACAATATGGAGAACAAAAACTAATCATAAATCCAAAATTGCTGATTCCTGGTTCTCGGGTATATTTCCTTTTAGAATTTGATTCCTATTTTGTGGTTAACAGCTATTAACTTTATATAATAACTTTTGTGGGAAAATGTAAGTTTATTGCTTTATAATAATTGCTCAAAACTTTTTAATGATGGCACAGATCATTATCTTGACTATTCATGATATAATTTACAACTCGTTACTTAAATTCCATGTCTGTTAAGTAATCATTTGTTCAATTCAAAATTGTTTTTCTTCTATGTCTCCCATCCTTCCACCTGATGATGATCTAAAGTTAAGAGATATTGACATGTTACTCTGGCTTTAAAAATGAAGACTGTGATTCACAATAAATCCAGTACTTCAAAGCTTTGCACTTGGGAGATTTTCATCTAATCCAGTCAAATAATTATACTTACGTATTTCTGTATTTTTTCCAGCTCTACAGTTTTTATGTTAAATTTAGTGTTCAGGTTTTTGACTGTTGATCATCAAAAGAATTAAATGGGAAAAAAAATGTAGGACAACAGTAACTGAACAACAATAAAAAAAAAAACAAATCTCTAGGTCTTCTCTCACAAATTCTGGCCTTTATAAATGCAAATCACTTTGGCTCTCAAGGCTATTAATTCTGCTATGATTTCCAAGAAGATATTTAACACATTGTTCTTTACAGTATCAGTCTCCCTTTGAAAGTAGTGCTCATAGAATTATATGGGTGCTCCCAGAAACACTAAAATTAAATTGCTCTGGAATAACTCATGCATGCAGTAATTTAGTGAAAGGTAGTAGTTTAAGCATTTCCTCTCTTCTTCTATCACTAAAGTCATTATCTTTCTACCTCAATAATTAATTTTATCTTTTGACATTAAAATCAACTCTTTCATAAAATAAATCTAAAAAATAGTGTAAGTTTCTCTTATTTCTCAATATAAAATTTCATTCAGTAATTTGGAAAGTTTTCATTTCTTTTTGCCATATGCTCATATTTCTTCTGTATTTTGGAACATCAAAATGCAGTTTGTACAAAGTAGATTATAATGAAATGAGCCACCATAGCTCAGAGTTCACTTATCTTATATCTGATAGAGCCATCCTATGTTATAGTGTTATATAGGATAATACAATTCTGTATTCAATTGTTTTAGAAAGAATTCTAGTTACTGAAAAACTTTACCAGTATATCAATACACACAACAATCTCATAATTCTAGAACCAATCAGAATATGGTTTGATAAATGGATGGGATATTTACGCCTAATCATTAAATAAAGATCAGTTGTCTTTTTGCCTTTCTCTCATGGATTATCATAATCTTATTTGAACTAACTTTCTCTTCACTCCGTTTCCTTTTGTCTTATTCCTTTATTTTTTGTTCTGATTTTCCTTTAGAAATTTCCTGTTTCCTTTATTAACGTTTATTAATGTTTTCTAGATTGATGGAGTTAATTACATAAAAACTGAAGAGTATAAAAGTACAATTATTTTGTATTAAATACTCATGACTGACAAACCAATAAGCATTGAAATAAGAACAGACGTTTCATAAAGTTTCATTTATATACTGTATATGTGTACTTGTAGTATTAATTATAAATTAAATTATCAGCAAAATCAATCCTCATATGAAAATGATCTACATTAGCCCTGGCTGGTGTAGCTCAGTGGATTGAGCACGGGCTGGGAACCAAGCGGTCCCGGTTCGATTCCCAGTCAGGGCACATGCCTGGGTTGCAGGCCAGGTCCCCGTGAGGGCCATGTGAGAGGCAACCATACATTGCTGTTTCTCTCCCTCTCTTTCTCCCTCCATTCCCCACTCTCTAAAAATAAAATAAATTAAAAAAAATCTTTAAAAAATTAAAAAAAAAAAGAAAATGATCTACATTATAGTTGTCCCCCTTATCTGTGAGGTATGTTCCAGGATACCCAGTGAATGCCTGAAACTGCAAATAGTACTGAACCCTACATATACTAGGTCGTTTCCTATACATGTATGTATACCTTTCACTTAAAGGAGGCACTTTATGGTTTCTCTTTGCCATATCCAACTTACCAGCACCACTCCTCTTACATTTTGGGGCATTATTAAATAGCATTAGTGTTAGTTGAACACAAGCACTGTGATACCATGACAGCCGTCCTGAGACCATTACTAAGTGACTAACAGGCAGACAGAGTATATACAGTGTGGAGACACTGAGCAAAGGTAGAACTAATGGTTGGATTTTCAAATATTTTATTTATTTGTTTTTAGAGAGAGGGGAAGGGAGGAGAAAGAGAGGAAGAGAAACATTATTGTGTGGAAGCCTCTTGTGTGGCCCCTACTGGGGACCTGGCCCACAACCCATGCATGTGCCCTGACTGGGAATTGAACCGGTGACCCTTTGGTTCACAGCCTGCACTCAATCCACTGAGCTACACCAGCCAGAGTTAATGTCAGGAGATTCTATCACACACTCAGAAAGGCCTGTAATTTAAAACTTATGAATTGTTTATTTTTGAAAATTTTCATTCAATATTTTAAGACCACAAGTTGATTATAGGTTACTGAAACTGGAGAAAATGAAACCATGGATAAGGGAAGATTACTGTATTTACTTTCTTCCATTGCTTTATTTGTTCAATGGATTAAAAAAAATTTGGAATTCATTGTTAAGTATGGTTTCTATATTTAGTAAAATGAAATGACATATTTAAGGCAATTGAGCATGTACAGGAATCAGTAACTAGTGTATAAATTATAATTGCTGTAAGTGAAGTGTAAGAAAGCATGTCTACTATACAATACATTGATAATAAGTCTGTATATTGATTAAGGTAAGGAAAGTTAATTATATTACCACTTAAATTCTGAATTTTGTTTATTATAAAAACCATCATGAAAATCCAAAAATCAAAATTAGTAAGTTTAAATATTATGTAGCCAGATTTGTATATTCTTGGAAAATATACCAATGAATAAAAGGTTGATAGGAGATAAGAGTTCACTATGAACTCTCAACTTGCTTTTTTCCCTCAATAATATTATAATAAAACTAGATTTTATTTACTCCACTCACAGTAGCTATATCTGTGAGTATAAAATGAATACCCACTTTAGTGACTTTTTACAAGTGGTAAAGCATTACATTGCTGTCTTTTTATAAAAAAAGAAGAAAAGGAAAAGGAGTCACAGTGCCTGGTGTGACTGCAGTGGTCTTAGACTGCCCACCAAACTGCTCCTCTGAGGAAGCCAATAAATGGTGCTGCTTAGTTTAGGTTGGTTCGAGAGACTGTTGTAACATTCAAAATGTAATGTATCGTTTTAAAGGTAATAGGAAATTTTTTTTTATTATTTTAAATTAAAAGTATTTATAAAGCATATGAATCTGTCTCTGCAAAGGTTAGTTGTTTACTTCTTGCTGTTACTGAAAAACAATGGTTGCCCTCTTTTACATTTATTTTCATCCCACTGAACTACCTGTTTGAACAATAATGCTTTCTTGAATCTCATTATTTGATAATGTGATTGTAATACTGCATTTCACCGAGATAATCAACATAAACGTAACTGGAATTTATGCATTCTGTATACTCCTGCTGCTTTTAAAATGTCATAAAAATAAAATTTTTATTACAGTACATTTCATTTAAAAATAAACCAATATCAAGAACTCTTGAAATTTTATTACAAAAATTTATGAATACAGTTTTTCCTCACAATCAAGATCTATTGTAAGCTCTCTAGATATATAATATCACATCAGATATACTATGCTCTTATTATATATAATGAAATTCACATATACATCATGCTAAATCAGGGGTAAAAATAATTAAATGTTATTCCATTTTCCTCAAGTATCAAGCTACAAGTTTATATATATGACATATCTGTGTTCTATAAACATTTGTTTTCTTCGTATCACCTATTTCTTATTGCATTGTACAAAGATGTACAGGTTATAAAGTACTTGGGTGTTTGTCATTAAATTTTTTTCTATTGCAAATTTTCTTCTATCTTAATGAAACATATCCAGTGAACAATCTGAAGTAATTTTATCTTTTTAAATGTGTTGTTTATACATCTACAAGCATTACTTAGAATTTTTATTTAGAAAACCTCCTGCCCACTCCCACCCAATAAATTTGGTGGACCATGTTTTAAGTAGCAGTCTAGGTTTATTTCCAAGTCACAGGTTTTTCCTACAAGTCCAATTTAGAGAAAAGACAACAGGGAACTTTTTCTCCACTGGGTTTACAGAGTTGTCTCCCTTGCTGAGAGAGGGTGAAAGAGAAGAGATAGTTGAATTAAAGAACACAGTCTGAAACTGATGTCAGAAAAGATAAAGCTGTCCAACATCCAGTTATAAATGTCCACTAAGGAAAAATGTAAGACTTCTATGATATTAACGAAAGAACTACTAGGGCATATTACATATTTCCATATGGAATTTATATGGGATTTTGTGGTGAACACTTTGTCAAAGTAACTAATGAAATGAATACACTGAGTGTGCCTTAAGTTTCTAATAATTGCAAGTTAGCAGGAGCCCACTCCACTGTTTTGTCCCTGATGCGGCCTAGCTATATCCCTATGTTAACCTAGTTTTGAATCAGCTGCTTCTCCACCAGAAATTCAATCACCTTGTAACTTTTGTAGAAACACTAAAAATTTCAGAAACCGTTGGGAGCAATCCCTGGGGTAACAATCAGCATTCTGTCATCTAGCTCACCTTCCAATACTTAGTCTCTTTCTTAAACACCTATCCTCCCTATACCCCAGCTCCTGACTCTTCTCATTTTATTATACAAAGTTCCTTCTACCATGTCCAGAATCCTGGTAGTCATCTATCATCTGAGCTCTGTATTTCAACCTATAAGCTAAGAAAGGAGGCAACATTGGAAGAAGCTTCCCTGGTGGCTCACTAAAAAATGTTGTTTAACTCTTTATGTAAATAAATATTTGATTCAAAATATATTAACTTCACTTGTTCTCACAATTTTTATATTGCCACATTTGTGATATTGTGATTTATGTTAAAAATATCTCTTTGTTCTATTTCTTTGAAAAATGTCACCGGAATTTTAATGAGGGTTATATTGTATTTTATTGCTTAGGCAATATGGCCATTTAATTAAAAAATATCAAATTTAAATGGAAGCAAAAAAAAGAAATCTCAGATAGCCAAAGCAATCCTGAAAAAATATGAACCAAAGTGGAGGGATCACCCTCTTTGACTTTAAATTGTACTACAAAGCTACAATATTCAAAATAGTATGGTATTGGCTTAATAACAAACATGCAGACCAATAGAACAGAACAGAGACCCCAGAAATAAACCCACACATATGTGAGCAACTAATTTTCTGCAAAGGAGCCGAAAACATACAACAGAGAAAGGAAACCCTGTTCAATATATGGTGTTAGGAGAATTGGAAAACCACACGCAAAAGAATTCCAATTGAGTAAATGTACCATAGTTTCTTCATCCACTCATTTGTAGATGGGCACTATGGTACATTTACACAATGGAATCCTATGCAGCAGAGAAGAAGAAGGGGCTTATACCCTTTGCCACAGCATGGATGGAACTGGAGAGCATTATGCTAAGTGAAGTAAGCCAGGCAGTGAGGGACAAATACCTTATGATCTCACCTTTAACAGGAACATAATCAACAAAAGCAAAAAAACAAGCAAAACTTAACCAGAGACATTGAAATTAAGAACAATCTAACAATAGCCATGGGGGAGGGGGAGGGGACACTGGGGAGAAGGGTTTTCAGGAACCACTATAGAGGACACATGGACAGAACCAAGGGTGGGGAGGAAGGCATGGAAGGGAGGTGGGACTGGAGGGGGAGGGGAGAGGAAAGTATGCAGACAACTGTAATTGAACAATAAATAAAATAATAATAATAAAAAAAAGAATTCCAATTGACACCAAACATACAAATTAACATCAAATGGATCAAAGACTTGACTATAAGACCTAAAACAATAAAATGCATAGAAGAATACATAGGTATTAGCCCTGGCTGGTGTAGCTCCATGGATTGAGTGTGGGCTGGGAACCAAAGGGTCACTGGTTCAATTCCCAGTCAGGGCACATGCCTGGGTTGCAAGCCAGGTCTCCAGTGTGGGCCATGTGAGGAGCAACCATACGTTGCTGTTTCTCTCCCTCTCTGTCTCAGCATAGTAGCTCCGTGTCCTTCCTCCCTACCCTGCCCTGTCCATCTCTCATCGGGTTGTTCTTGAATTATGTGTTTTTATAATAACCTTGAAATATATGAGGTAAATGCTTTTTCTGAGTTGTGTGAGCTGTTCTAGCAAATTACTCAAACCCAAGGAGGGAGTTATTAGACCTTCAATTAATAGCCAGTGGATTAGGCACACTGTTAATAATCTGGATTTACAGATGGCACCTGAAATTAGCGGGTGGGCCCGCTTAAAGGACTGAGTGCTTAACTAGTGGGTTCTGATTCTATGTCTAGGTAGTTGCTATCAGAATTGAGTTGAATTATAGTACACCCAGTTGGAGAATTGCTTGATGTGTGGGGGGAAAAACATACACAACGGAAATGGTGTCAAAATCCTAAAATAGACCTAAGGCACCCTCTATCTCTCTTGAGAAATTATAAACATCTGCTCACTGCTTTGCTTGTTTATACTTTTGTCCCTGAACCACACACAACTACCAGAGATGATACCCTTAAGAAATGAAAGATAAGTTGTTTCACTTTTATGTCCAAGAGTAAAATCTTACCCAGAGTAAAAGAAAATGTCTTTTTCTGTTCTTATTATCTTACACTTTGCTCTGGCTCATGCAAGCATAGCCTCCTTTTGCACTAACACATCAACCTGCTTCCACTAGGACCTGTGGATTTGCTGTTCTGTTCCCTAGGATGTTTTTTTTTTTTTTTTTCTCAAGATAGCTGCATAGATCATTCTCTCTTTAACTTGTTCCATGCCTCAGCTCTTGAGTCATTTTAAGAGGACTGCAAAAAATAGTAATCAATTCCTCAAACCCCCACCAAAACCACACGTTTCCCAATATTCCTTAAACTGTTTTATATTTCTCCTTAATACTTACCACCTCTCTTCTCATCATAACTATATCATAATAAATAATGTTATATACTGACTTAAGTCTCAGATTTATTTCCTTTGCATATAGAGCATAAAACATTCAATGCATGTAACATGCACTTCATTTATTTATTCATTTATTCTGCAAATTATTTAATTTTTGTTTGCCTCAATTTACTCAACTTTAAATATAAAAAATATTTTACTATTACTTATGATAATAGTTAAGTGATTTAGATGCAGAAGATGAGTTGAAACAATTGGCTCCATGCCTAGAATACACAAAATTGCCAATCAGTATTAGCTGTTTATATTGTAATATTCTTGAGGACAGGTTATTATATTCATAATAAACTAAATAAACACTAATATCCCTGTGTCTATTAATAAGTCAGTGTCTTTAGGTCTTAGGGAGCAGAGTTTGAGATAGAAGTTCTTGTTAAGGATATTAATTGAAGGAAAACCTGGGGATGGAGTGAAGAAACTAGGACAAAGTAGAGAAAAAGAAGCTAAGTAACATGGTGTCCAATCTGGGGAGATTTGGGGCAGTTGGAGGGAGGTAAATTGTAATTTTTTCATTAGGAAATAAACATACAGCTTGGGATGGATTTGAAGAACATTGTGCCATGAGCAGATTTACTTTAAGTGACTAAACAATTTTCAAACAGCAAAGGATCAATAAAAGAAAACGTTTCTGGTACCAGACCAAACAGCACAAAAAGTAATATACGAGTGAGCATCTGGATAATATACTGGTTTTACAACAGTTTAACTTTTAAGTGCATTTTGTTGACTGTCCATAGTCCACAACTCCACTCCATATTTCAACAATAATATGATGACACTTCTTAAAAAGAACTACTTAAACCCATATGTTTCCTCATTTGACCAATTCCATCTAAGTTTAAAAGTGCAGAAAGGCTTAGATATATCCAGAGTATACCATGTGCAACATGTTACTTGATTAATTTTCTAAAATGAAGTTTCACGAAAATGACAGTAAGATAAGGGAAGAAAGATCCACTAAAACTTACAAAATTTTTCACAATGTCAGAAATTAAAGATACTGATTGTAGAGGTTGAAGTTAATTAACGAATAGCTCTGTATATGGTTCAATAGTCCTAATTCATGTCCCTTCTATTCTCTTCCTTCTTTTAAATGTACTCCAATTTTAGACTGATGATCACACTCAATTTCATAGCCTCCCAGGAATCCCTGAAACTTGTAGAGCATGCAGTGGGATGGTGATTGATTTCTTTCAGTTTGTTTACCTGAAATTTCAAGGAGATTAATAGGTGGAATGTCAGATTCAAATGAGGCTTTATTGGTTGAAGTGAAGGAGTGCAATTAGATTGTTGTTTAAGTAGATTAACACTCTGAGCTCCTACCTGCTCCAAATACTTACCAGTAAGACTTACAACTATAGAAACTAGGCAGCTGAACAGCAGCCAAAATATAATTGGCCATTGATAAAATTTTCATCCTTCAGTCATACTTTCTGTTGAGTTCACTTGTCAATAATAATATCTATTCTGTTATTTATTACCCAAATATATGTTGAACAGAATAAATTTTAAAGATTTTGATACTTCATGTTAAAATATAGTAAACTGGAAAATATTCAACGATTAATATGTCAGCAAATGAAATGCAGACCACAAAGCACCTGCTGTGGCAAAGAAATAAGAATAGTCCCTGGATTATTGAGAAATTAGGACTGCTATTTAAAGTTTTATTTTAAATAATAAAATCCACTAAGATTTAGTACATTATGAGCCTCTTCCTCACTCAAGCCTGGCTCTTCAATCTTACAAAAATGGCTGTAGCAAAACAGGTTTTAATAACAAAATTTACAATAGTTCATACTTTTGTATGTTTTAAATCAATTCCACATAGATAGTCATTATTTATCTAATGCACTGGTTCAGTAGTAAAGAAACTTATGCTACTCTCCTCTCAAAATACACACACAAACAGTAGTAGAAGGGGAGACAAAAAGCAATGCATGAGTATAATTTTATGCTTGTATACTTGATAGAATTGCAATAAACATTTCCTAAGTACTGAATTAAAAGTGACTATGTACAGTATGTTATAGGATAGTTTCTCAATCTTGACACTATTGACAGTTTGGACCAGATATTTCTGTATTGTGGGGGCTAAAGTATGCAGTCTAGGCTGTTTTTGCAATATTTCTGATCTCTACCCACTAAATGCTAGTAGCACCTTCTTCCAAAGTTGTGACAATCAAAAATGTTTTCAGACATTGCTAAATGTCTGGAGAGTGGGGAGGAAGCAAGTCCCTGATTATTATATATGATGTAAAATCATAATTATTGAGGATACTAAAGAGCCAATATAAAACCTCAGTACTCTGCAATAGTTTTGTTTATCACAAGGCTATATAAGACTTTTTGGGCAGCTGAAAGTTCAGTCTTAGGAAAATTGAACAGTCAATGGCAGCTGGGTAGTAGAGAAGGCACATGAGAGAATGTCAAGTCTATTCTCCCATGGGTCAAACAATGCTCAGCCCAGCTCCCCAAAGCACCCCTGAGACAAAGGAAGTAAAGGCCCACCTGCATTCATTGGATTTTCTATCATATTACAAGCAATATGCAGGCAACTTAATAAGCGGTCTCTATCATTTGTGTATGTGTAACTCTGGTATTCCTGCCCTCCAACCACTCCTGCCTGTGGGCACCACAGTCTGCATGGACCACACACAGACCGTGAGATCAGCGTGCATGTGCCTGTGGGCA
This sequence comes from Micronycteris hirsuta, assembly GCA_004026765.1. Classification (NCBI taxonomy): domain Eukaryota; kingdom Metazoa; phylum Chordata; class Mammalia; order Chiroptera; family Phyllostomidae; genus Micronycteris; species Micronycteris hirsuta. Next base: position 50,072 of record PVJI01007076.1, read on the forward strand.
CCACAGTCTGCATGGACCACACCCAGCCCATGAGATCAGTGTGCGTGTGCCTGTGGGCACCACAGTCTGTGTGGACCACACCCAGCCCATGAGATCAGTGTCCGTGTGCCTGTGTGCACCACAGTCTGCGTGGACCACACCCAGCCCATGAGATCAGTGTCCGTGTCCCTGTGTGTGCCACTAAAGGTAATTTCAATTTCCTACACTGTCCTAACTCCCTCCCAACATCACTATTCTCTGTTCCAAAGTTTTGTATACCCATACATTAATTAATTAAATTATATGAGAGGACATTGCATTTTCTCTCCCAATATCTCATTAAAATACTAAAGTATATGCCGTAACAGTTGTAGAAATCTAGAAAAACTTTAGAAAAATTCCTGTGACACAATTGTTAACCACGACTGTCACATTTTTGCATATCTTGCCAAAAGAGGTATTAAGTGCCTTTATTTCAGATTATCTTTTCATGATGTTTGTATAGTGAAAAGTCGTGGAAAGTAGAGATAATAATTCCATCCAGGGACGAGGAGAGGCATGCTTACTGTCCAGTATAAAAAAGATAATGTTTCCTTCTGAAACAAAAATCAGTTGTTTTTTTTTTCCAATTTAAAAGACTTGGGTTTGCTACCTTGGAGCTTCTTTTTTGCAACACAACTTGCTGTACGTGCAAGTTCATCCTTATACTTTTCACATCACCCTGTGGCAATTAGGACTCAAGGAACAAGTATGAGAAAATGCCAATATTCTGACTGCTGCCTTTTCAGAGAATGAGAGTGTCTTTGCCTCTGATCCAGGGATGGCATATTTTGTTTCAGCATATAAGAAACTGACAGGCAAACGTATGCTTTCTACTCCTTAGTGCCTCTCTGTGCACAGTCTCTCCCACTCTCTCTCTTTTTCAGTTAAAGCTGTGTACAAGTAAGTGACAATCCTTCCTGGTTTACCTAGATTGTCCCAGTTTTAGCACTTAAAATTCTGCATCTAAAGAAACTTCTTGGTTTGTAAAAACCAGGACAGTTGGTCACCTTATAATTCCTGTGTAAACTTCTTACTTATTCTGCTTTTATTTTACTTTTATTTTTTATATTTCTTCTTTTTTCTTTCTCTTCTGCCTCTCCCTCCTTCCCTTCCCCTCTTCCTTGTCCTTCTTTGTCATCATCTTCTCTCTTTCTTTCTCCCTCAACATCTCTCTCTTTTCTTTTATTCCTTTCTTTTCTTCTACAATTATTCAATTAGGATCTCAAAAAGAAAGCACCAAAGAGTTTAAAGTGTTGGCTTCAACAAAACACACTTCTGGAACAGTAACTATAAGTTTTATAATTGGGAAACTGATAGAATCCAATTCTTTATATTTTAATAATTTTAACCTGTATTACTTGTTAGCTATAGATAACTTTTCTCATATATATTAATTTTAGGTTCTGAAATTGATTCCATAATATTGTCAAATATTTGCTACCCATATTTGTGGGAGGATTTGGACCCTCATTCCATTCATCAGGTCTGGACCTGTGATTTGAATGCTTCCTTCTGTGGGGGTTTTATTTATTTTATTTTTTATTTTACAGAGAGGGGAACGAAGGAGAAATAGAGAGTGAAACACATCAATGTGAAAGAAACATCAATTGTTGCACCTCTGTAGGTGCCCGGGGAGCCAAACCTCAAACCCAGGCATGTGCTGGACTGGGAATTGAACAGGCAACACCCAACCAAAAGAGCCACACCAGCCGGGGCTCTCTGGGGGGGAGGGGGGGAGGTTTAAGCTGTCAAATTTATGGAATCAAAATTGCCTGTATGATTTACCTTAGCCAAGGAATGTGAGCAGAATAACACACAGCCCTTTCAAGAACTTCCTTTCTTTTAAATTGTTGCTCAAGTACAGTTGTCTTCATTTTCCCCTACCACTCCCCGCACCCCCTGCCGTCCCCACCTCCCACACTCAAGAGTCAGAAAATCATTACACCATTGTCCTTCCACATTTGCTCCCAGATTGGCAATATCTCACATAAGGCTAATCCAAAATCTGCTGAGTTATCTGTCTCTCCAATATATTAATGCAATTATGCAAAACAATAAATACATCATCTTCAGGTTTTTCTAATGTCTTTCTCATTCTCTCTATTTTTTAGCTTAGGAAGGGAAAATTATTAACCACATGGAACAGTTAAAAGTATTAGTTAGTTACCATATATCAGCAATATAAAGGCAAGAAAGACTATATCTGATGTTAAAAAATGATTTTTATATCTGAACCTTATTTTGTTTTCTGGGATAACTTTACATACTTGAGGAAACTGAGCTCTATGCCATGCAAACAATTAAGAAAATAGAAATAATATTAACTAAAAATTTAAATGAAACTGCTTTAAAACAACCTTAAAATATTTTTTAATAAAAATTATAGAACACATTTGTGAAAAATAATGTAGTGGTTGAGGGAAAACATACACCCACACAAAAAGAACACAAGTTACTAATACCATAAATGAAAAGGGGGCATTGCTAGAGTGCCCATGGACATTAAAAGAACAATCAAGGAATGCTGTAAATGAAATATTAACAAATTGAATCTAACACTGTATAAAAACACCACAACCAAGTGATATTTATCCCAATTATGCAATGTTTACTTCAAATCTGAAAATCAATTAATGAAATTCAATACATCAGCATACTAAAAAAATAACACATGATCATGTGAGTATAATAGATGTTTAAAAAGCATTTTACAAAACTCATTACCCATAAATGATAAAAACTCTCAGTAAATTAAAAGAAAAGGGAACTTTGTTAACTGATAAGGAATATCTCTTTAAAAAAAAATCCCTACAGCTAACATACATTTCTCAGAAGTTTCTCACTAAGATCAGAAATAAGGAAAGGATGTTGCCTCTCACCACACCTTCATTAAAAGTTCTAGCTAATGTGATAGGACAGGAAAAGAAAATAATAGGGGTAGAAATTTTAGGAATGGAAAAATGAAGACAGTTTGGTATTGGCAAAAGAAAAGACAAATATGTCATGGGAATAGAACAGGGATCTCAGATGTAGTTCCACTTAAATGAAGTCAAGTTACCTATAACAAAGATGCAAAAGAAGTACAATGAAGCAAAGGTAGTCTTTTCAACAAATAATGCTAGAAAAATTAAACATCCACATGCATAAAAAATGAAAGTAGACCCAGACCTTAATGTTTCATAAACATTAACTCAAAATGTCTCATAGATCTAAACATAAAGGATAAACCTATAAAACTCATACAAGTTAACATAGGAGAAAATCTGACCTTGGATATAGCAATGCTTTTATTTTTTATCTTTTTATTCATTTTTTAAGTCTTCATTACGGAACTTTTTTTTTCTTTTTAATAGAGAAGCATCAACAGGTTGCTTTCTGTAGGATCCTGGACCGGGGATCACATAGAGACTGGGGATCCAATACATCTGGACAAAGGGCCTAATTCACAAGCTAGGTATGTGCCCTGACCCAGAATCAAACCCACAACCCTTTGTTACTGTTAGAAATACGCAAGAACTAGAGGAGGGAAGGATCAGATGATCTGATCCAAGTGCCTTTATTTGAGGCTGCACTTAAGTGCGGGCTGAGTCAGAATAGACTGCAGCAACAAGGGGAGGCAAGAGTGGGGTTTTTAAAAGAAAAGGCGCAGGGTTTGTGGGGATAGGGGAGGGGTTAGTCTCTTGTTTTTTTGGGTGGTTGCCTCAGGGTTTCAGGATGTGAGCTGGGACAATGGATTAGGTCAAGGGCTGGGCTGTTCTTAGGTAAAGGAGAGTCAGTCTGACCACTAGGCAGTTGTGGCTGGCACCAGATGTCTATTGTGCATGACGGAAGAGAGTTTCGATTAAACTGCTTGCTGTCAACTGACATGGGATAAGTGAGTCATGAGCAGTTGAGGGGGTTGGAAAACTGGCCTGACCCTTTCAGTTACCAGATGACACTACAATCAACTGAACCACACCAGCCAGGGCAATATAGTGACGGCTTTAGATACAACATCAAAGGCACAAGCCATGGAAAACATAATTTTAGTGGATTTTATTAAAAGTAAAATATTTTTCTGTGGCTGGTGTGGCTCAGTGCATTGAGTACTGGCCTGCAAACCAGAGGGTTACTGGTTTAATTCCCAGTCAGGGCACATGCCTGGGTTGTGGGTTGCCTCTCCAGCTGGGGGCATGAAAGAGGCAACCACACATGGATGTTTCTTTCCCTCTATTTCTCTCTCCATCCTCCCTCTCTAAAAATAAATAAATAAAATAGTTTTTAAAAAAGTAAAACATTCTTCTCTGTAAAATACAGTAACATAGAATGAAAAGACAAGCCACACTAGGAAAAAAATATTTTCAAAAGGCTATTTAATAAAGCACCATTATGCAAAATATATTAAAAAAAAAACTTTAAATGACATAGGAAGGCAAACACCTTGATTAAAAAATGGGCCAAGAAATCTTAACAGACATTTAAGTAAAGAAGATATACAGATGGCAAATAAGCATGTAAAAATATAGTACATATATATTAGAATGGCTAAAAACCATAACACTGACAACACCTAATGCTAGCGTGGATGTATCATAAAAACAAAAAACAAAAAACAAAAAACTTTGATTTATTTCTGATGAAAATGCAAAATGGTACACTCACTTTAACAGACAGTTTGGTAGTTTCTTACAAAACTAAACATTTTTTCATGCATCCATCAGTCACTGTCCTTGACATTTCCCCAAAGTATTTGAAGACATGTTCACACGAAAACTTGTGTATAGGTGTCTATTAACAGCTTTATTCAAAATTGTGAAAACTTGGAAGCAAACAAGATATCCTTTAATAGGTAAATGAGAAAATATACTATGTTACGTCCAGACAATAAAATATTATTCAACACTAAAAAGATATGAATCATTAAAACACATGAAGCAACATTAAATGCACATAACTAAATGAAAGAGACCAACCTGAAAACGGCTACACACTATGATTCCAACTCCACATCATCTGGAAAACGCAGTAGAGACAGTACAATATGTGCGGTTCCCAGGGGTTAGAGAGAAAGGATGTGTGAATAGGTCAAGCACAGAGAATACTTAGGTCAGTGTGCCACTGTATGAAATATATCTGTCCAAATGCACAACACCAAGAATGAGCATCAATATACACAACGGACTTTGAGTGGTTAAGACTGGTCAGTGAAGTTTTATCAATTGTAAATGCCCCACTCTGGTGAAGGATGTTGATAATGGGAGAGGTTATACATGTATGGGGTGGTGAGCATATGGGAAATCTCTGTACCTTCCATTCAACTCGCTGTGAATGTATAATCATTAAAAAAAATAAAGTCTTTTCAACATACACAGACAGTTCTGAAAGCCTGGACACTTGATTCTAGTCCACGTCTTTCCATAATTAGCTGTTTAATTATGTGTAGGTCACTGTAGATTTCTGCATATAGTTCTTTAATGAAAAGTGAAGTGATTGGGGTCTCTAAGCATCCTTCAATTGTAATATTTAATGATCTCTCTCCACTTCACTTCAATGAAAGAGTTATTATTTTTTTAATATGTTATTTATTTATTTTTAGACAGAAGGGAATGGAGGGAGAAAGAGATGGGGAGAAACATCAATGTGTAGTTGCATCTCACGTGTATATATACTATCATGTATATACTAGTATATGCTATCATGTATAGTGTATATACATGATATATATATAAATATATATATATATATATATATATATATATATTCATACATCATGTGTCATTTCTGAAGAAAAACAGTTGTCATGAGTCACCACTTAAGTCAAAACTAATTATGGCTCAAATTACCACCTTTCTAAATAACATGCTGGCTCTCCATGGGTAGTACCAATAGGCTATACAAGGCCTGTCCAGAATGTATCCACTCATGTAAAGTGACAAATAGAGACATTTATTGAAGAAAATACAAGACACAAGAAACACTGTACATAGGAAAATGACACCTCAGTCCCTTTCAAAGTAGGCAGCTTGGAACTTCACACAGTTCTCTCAATTGCTATCAGCTGCCCTGTCATATTTTCCTGAATCTCATCTGTGGTCTGAAATATCTTCCCTTTCAAAGGTGATTTTAGTTTTGGAAAAAAACAGGAGTCACAGGGCACCAAATTGGGGCTATAGGGGGCCTGAGTCACTTGGATTTGATGTTTCACCAAAAATGTCTGCATGAGATGTGATGCTGCTGAGCTATTGTGATGAAGATGCCAATCACCAGTTGCTGAATCATCCAAATAGATTCCGTGGAGGAATGTTCAAGCTTAATGCAAAATTTGATGCAGATTCATTGCTCTACTTCCTCATTTTGAATGTGATGGCCACACAGTACACACGGTCATTCAACAGCGTCTACTATCCTCATTGACTAGTATAGTGAAGTCATCATTGTTCACACACATGCATTCCAGTCCACTCTCCTTTGCTGCCAGGTTACAATGATGTTGTGCAAACTGTTCTCATTATATTAAAAATGGCTGAACTTTTTCCGGACAGAGTCAATTTAACTTACACTGCATATAATGTGAATTATTCTCATTGCTAAATAAATTTGTGTTTAAATGAAGATACATTTAGTTATTTCTCCAGATCATAGATGGTTAAAGACTCCAAATTAATTATTCCTTTAAAGGTTGGGAGCTAGCAGAAAAATTTCAATTTGATATTAAAGCTGTAAAGATTCAACATAAATTAATGAGGGTGACTATCTACAGAAGTGACCCATTCTAACAGATGGTTCCTAAATGTGAGAATGATTACACAAGGGTCTTTCTCAAATCTTATTAAACAGACTAAAATAAAGCCAATGTAAGATAAACTGTGACCTAATTATATGTCACTTCTTCTATGTAATGTCAGCAGAAAACTAAGGCATGCCTGAAGTCTGGGGGTGAGAAGAATAAAGAGCCCACGGTTCAGAATCTGACACTGGCATCCATTCAGGCAGCATTTACTGAGTGCCTATTCATGGGCAGCATTACGCAATATGTTGGCTCTTACTTGGAGAATAGAAACCACACCACTGAAGATAAATGTTTGCATATGCTTGGCAAATATTACTTTTTGGTATAGAGGATTGGATTAAACTACCAGATTTTAATTCTACTAATTTAAATCATCCAGATCCCTCCAGTTATATATTGTAATAAATTTGCAACATCATTAAAACATATATTTTGTTTCCCTCTTACTTTTAATTTCAGTATATTTAATGAAATCATATTATTGAGAAAATACTAAGTGGAAGACATTTAAATAAAGCTATGGAGAATACAATGATAAATGTGTCTTGATGTCTTATTTGCTGTTTTCAAAGAGGTCAGAAAATCCGTGAAAACATAGATACAATACTAAGTAAAAGGATATAGAAAAGAGATAATTCTTCATTTGGCATTTAGAAGCAGGAGTGAATAGCAGCCACTTTCATGAAGAACATAACATGAGCTGAATCTAAAAAAAATTTTTGAATAGTTCTAGAAATGAGGACTAGAAATCGAATTGGAGGGTAAAATGTGGTTAATGCATTAAAGCAGGAAAAAGTAAAGCTGAAAATTTTTGGAATATAGAAAGTATGGAAAGGAATGATAGATAAGAGTTGGAACATGTTTGAAATGGGGTCATTGTGTGTTACACGACAAGATAAATATAATAAATGCAATTCTATAGAACTCAGAAACTACTGAAATAATTGAGTTAAGACATAAATAGGGATCATGGTTAAACATTTGCATATCTCCATTCACAGTTATAAAACTGCTTTCTGACTTTTGTTAATATATTGTTATTTGGATGAATATACTAGCACATGAAAATCCCTAGATACTGACAAAATTATTATCGAGATTATGACATACTAAAAACCAGATTCTGGATCCATGGTATAGATATCTCATGAAGTTACAATGTAACAACAAAATTATGTATATGTTTTCACTCATCCTCTTTCCTCTAGACAGTGATAAAACCCACATTTTAAAAGCTGAATTGTCACTGAATTAAAAAGTTAACATAATAAAATAATGTTTTCATAAGGAGAAAAAATTTATCCCTCAAAGCTACTAAAAATAGATAATCACATTGTTGTATTTTCCTTAGAATTTGAAATTTCACATATTTTGAGATTGAAACATTGTTTCAGCTATCTTAATTCTAATGAAAAACCCATCTTTGGACAGTATATTTTTTTTTACTTTTTTAGTTGATGTTCAGATACAGTTGTCTCCATTTTAAAAATAGTTTTAATTTGTACCTGAAGTCAGAAATTATTGTTTTAAACTACTTTTCCATTGAAGTTTTCACCAGTAAGAAATTTTTAACATCATCAACACTTGTAATTTCTATTGAGTTGTTTTTGTTTTTCAATGTATCCCTGAATTAGAAACAAAAGTCTCAAGTTATGTGCTCCTGTAGCCCATTTCTTAGCGGGCTATCATAAACATTGGGAAAAGAAAAATGACCACTTTATTTACTAACTTCAGTGTAAATGATTTTTTTTTTCTTTTCAGTTCTTTTGAGTACTTGATTCAATATCTAAACAAAATGTCTTCTCATTACCAGATTTCAATATGAAGTAAAGCTGAGAAAATCATATGTCACTTAGCTATATATTACACCAATATGTTTGTATAAAAGTAGTTAAACTTTTTTTTCAAATATTTTATTTATTTATTTTTAGAGAGAGGGGAAGGAAGGGAGAAAGAGAGGGAGAGAAACATCAATGTATGGTTGCCTCTCACATGGCCTTCACTGGGGACCTGGCCCGCAACCCAGGTATGTGCCCCAACTGGGAATTGAACCGGGACCCTTTGGTTCCCAGCCCGTGCTCAATTCACTGAGCTACACCAGCCAGGGCTAAACTTTTAATTTCCTAATTAAAGGATATTGGTGTATTGTTGTTTCCTTCTAGATAAGCTGGTGTCTGTCACCATAGAGATTCCTGTGAAAATAGCAATAACAAGTAAAATTTTAAAAAATTGAAAGTAAAAAAATTAAAAATAACACCTAAAGATGAGACAATTGATCTATCTCATAAAACAATATAATGGTAGGCTTCTGAAATGATAATACAATGATATCGGTTAACTCTCATTCAAGTCAGACTAGAATTAGTTCAAAATCCATATTTTCCAACAGCCCACTGCAGACCTTTGTTCTTTAGCCATAGGTGCAAGCTTAAATGGTTCTTTTCCCTGTTCAATTACAATAGCTGCCACCACCATTCCATAACATCCAAGAGCAGTGGGGTTGGTAGTAGACATATTTTCCCTATATGTAACCCACCATTGATGCCAGGAACAGTTGTCCCACTTGTGCAAGATCCACATGACACATCAGATAGTCTTCCAAAGATAACGTTCCACATTAAATTGTGTTCCTGCAAAAAATGCTGAAATTCTAATATCCAGTATCTGTGATTGTGACCTAATTTGGAAATCGAGTCTTTGCAGATGATCAAGTTAAGATGAAGTCATTAGGATGAGCACTAACCCAATGTCTGTGTCTGTCTAAAAAAGAAGAAATTTGCCCTGGTCAAGTGTTTCAGTTGGTTTGAGTCATCCAGAACACCAGAACGTATGCAGGGTCAATCCCAGTCAGGGAACATACCTAGATTGTGGGTTTGATCCCCATTTGGAGAGCATACAGGAGACAACCAATCAATGTTTCTCTCTCACATGGTTGTTTCTGTTTCCCTCTCTCTCCCTCTCTTCCTCTAAAATGAATAATAAAAAAATTATATCTTCATGTAAGGATAAAAAAAATCTTCCAAGGAGTCATCAGGAGCCAGCACTCATGGGCAACATGATAGATAATGAACATAATGAGTGATAATGAAACTCTAATATTATATAAATATTAGGAAAATATAGATGCAAGACGGTCCCTATTCATTCAATACAGACAAGTTCTGTATTGACTCTAGGGCCATGACACTGTAAGTGATAGTAATGTCTATCTTTTCATATAATGAGAGATATCAAATTAGCCAGTGCTATAGACAGTGCTATAGACAGTGCCAGTGCTATAGCCAGTGCTATGTTTGTGTTCTCCCAAAATTCATGTTAAAACCTAAGTTCTAGTATAATGATATTTAGCAGTGGGATTTTGGGATGTGGTTAGATCACGAAAGTTGAAGGGAATCAGTGCCCTGATTAGAGACCATGGAGTGTTCTCTCCCCTCAGTGAGAAGATAGCTCTCATCAGACAGTGAATTTACCAGTGCCTTGATCTTAAACTTTTTAGCTTCCCAAACTATGAGAAATGAAAACTCTTTGTTGAAGTTAGGCAGTCTACGGTATTTTTGTTACAGCAGCCCAAATAGGCTAAGACAATTAGGCACGATGAATTTAAAAATTAAAGAACACAAAAAGATGATTTCTGGACGAGAATATAAAGAGATGATAATGAGTACTAATAAAAATGTGTGCTCACTGATAGAATAATAAATATATGCATATTTATTATTTAGCGGCATCCATGTTTTTGCACTCACCAATATGTAAAAAGATACACTTCTTCTATATCCATTATTCTAGGTTTTCATTGATTAATCACTATGTTTCACAAGTCCTTATAAATTTTATGTCACAATTTAACTGGCTTTTTTATATAGCAAAAGACATTCGAAGTGGGGTTTGGAACTAGCTAACTGGTAGGGAGAGTGCCCCTACAGAAACAGCACCAGTGTTGTGGATCACAGAGCCAGTTAGGTCCCAGGAGCCAGTGATTCGCAGTGAAAATAATTTCCAGATCTCCTTGGCTGCCCTCATAATCACCCCTTCCCTTTCCTTTTCCCCTGAACTTCAGTACACTGCAAGACCCCTAACCTGTGCCAGCTTAATTTTTTGAACTCCAGTGTCAGTTTTTGATGGCAAACTGGAATTTATCAAGAGAGACGCTGGTAGGAAATTGGAGGGCAAAAGGCTGAATTCAGGACAAGCTCTCACGCTTCCAGTCTTCAAAGCCTTCCTGTATCAACTCTACATCCACAGTGTGCATATTACATTTGCTTCATCTCTAGTGACGATGCCACCTCTCAGTTTCTCGCTGGTCTGAGGATTACGGTGACTCCTTAACTGTAATAACCTTAGATGGAAATCTCCGGAGAACCTCGAGTGTTAAAGATATTAGAATGGCCAATTCTCTGTATAACCTCCCTCTATTATAAATACTTAAGAAAGTTCCTTTTCTTTTTCTTTAAAAAATATTGAATCTATTGGAGAAACGCTGGCCAATAAAACCATACAGGTTTCAAGTGTACACTCCATAACACATAATGTGCATACTGAACTGAACAATTTACCACCCAGATTCAAGTCTCTCACTGCTCCATACCCCTTTGCCCTCTCTCAACTCCTACCACTTCCCTTTCCCTCTAACAATCCCCATACTGTTGTCTGCATCTGTATTGTTTTATTTTCTTCTTAATTCCTTCGTCTGCTTCACCCAGCCCAACAAGCCCCTCCCCTTTAATAGTTATTGGTCTGTTCTGTATCTATGATTTTGTTTAAGTTTGCTCATCAGATTCCTCATGTAAGTGAAACAGTAAAGACTTAAACGTAAGCCATAAACCATAAAGTCCTAGAAGAATACATATGCAATAAAATCTCAGACATGTCTTGCAGTAATATTTTTTTCTGATCTATCTCCTCAAGTAAAAGAAATAAGAGAATAAACAAACAAACAGGGCTACATCAAACTAAAAAGGTTCTGCACAGCAAAGGAAACCATCAAACAATGAAAAGACAACCTACTGGATGGGAGACAATATTCATTAATGCTACATCTGATAAGGAATTCATTTCCAAAATGTATAAAGAATTTATACAACTCAACACCAAGAAAACAAACAACCCAATTAAAAAAAGGCAAAGGGCATGAATAGAAACTGCTCTAGAGAGGACATATACATGGCTAACAGGCATATGAAAAAAATGTTAAATGTCTCTAAATCATCACAGAAATGCAAATTAAAAAAACAATGAGACCACTGACTGGTGTGGTTCACTGTGTTGGGCATTGTCCTGCAAACTGAAAGGTCGCTGGTCTGATTCCCTGTCAGGGAACATGTCTGGGTTGTAGGCCAGGTCCCAGGTTGGGGACTTGCTAGAGGCAACCAATCAATGTTCTGTTGTACATCAATTTTTTTTTTCCTTTTTTTCTCCCCCTGTCTCCTATCTCTAAAAATAAATAAACAAAAGTTTAAAAAAATAAAACTACAATGAGATATTATATCATGCCTGTTAGAAGGGCTATCATTAATAAATCAACAAGCAAGTGTTGTCAAGGATGTGAAGAAAAGTGAACACTTCTTCACTGGTGGTGGGAATGCAGATTGGTAAAGCCACTGTGGAAAACAGTATGTGCTTTCCTCAAAAAATTAAAAATGGAACAGCCTTATGATCCACAACTCTTGCTTGTGGGAATATATTAAAAGAAACCTGAAAGCATCACCAGTTTGATTCCCAGTCAGGGCACATGCCTGGGTTGCAGGCCGTATCCCCAGTATGGGGTGTGCTAGAGGCAACCATACATTGATGTCTCACTCCCTCTCTTTCTCCTTCCTTTCCCCAACTCTCTAAAAATAATAAATAAAATCTTAAAGAAAAATAAACCTGAAACACTAATTTGAAAGAATACATGTACCCCTATGTTCATCGCAGAATTGTTTATAATAGCCAAGATCTGGAAGCAACTCCAGTGCCCATCAGTAGATGAACTGATGAAAAAGTTGTAGAACATTTACACAATGGACTACTACTTAGACATAAAAAAGAAGGAAATCTTACTTTTTGTGACAGCATGGGTAGACCTGGACAGTATTGTGCTAAGTGAAATAAGCTAGTCAAGAAAGACAAATACCATAGATTAAGAAATCCCTTTCTTAATCTAGTCCAATAGCATTTATCTACTCCAGTAGTGCCTTCATTTTCCTTACGGTACAACAAATGTGGCAAATCAAGCCCCATTTCTGGATTTCTTTCCAGTATTATTTTAAGTCTACCATTTCCCTGCCCATGGCTCTGAATATGGCATAAGCACCACTAGAGTCCCATGTGAAAGTGGTATATTCTGAAAATATAGATGTCAACAAGGCCGAGGACAACATAAAGTCTTTCATAACCAACCTCAGCTGCCCAAAGTACAAAGAATCTCCACATACCCTTAAAAATGTGGCTTTGATAGTTTCTTCTTCACTTGTACTAATGGCAGTTGAAAGCCTACGGAAGAATTTTGCCTCACAATTGGTGATTTTTCTTAGTTAGTTCTGCATTTCACTGTCATTTCTTTTAGAAATGAGGAGATGAAGTGAATAAATATTGGTCCCCATGTAATAAAGTCTCCGATAGCACCGCCCTTTCCACCTGAGGGTGGTTTGGCCCTGTGATACAAAAAGTGGTTAATGACTCCCATCAGGGGCACTCCTCTCTGCATGCCGTAGACACTAATGAAACCGGTGACACACTGAAGTACACCAGGAAGATTCCCTGGCTGAACTCAATGGGTTAGACCATTATCAATGACATCATCTGTGGTATAGATGGCCATCCCACACTTACAGGAGGACATTGCCAAAGTTAACTTCAAACACACTTGTTAGGTCAGTTGGAAAAAAATGGAAATTTATTGGCTGGTGTCAGGATGCTATATAAATTGAATAGAGAGTGTTTGTTATGGGGGTAAATATCCCTGCAATGGTTTGTTCTGCAGGGAGCTCTTCTCTTGCTGCTGGAACCCATTATTGTGCCCACACCAAAAAATAAAAATAAAATAAATAAAAACACACAAAACACAGACTATTTGTTCTCCTTCACCCATTTCTCTGGACAGAAATATTTGTAAAGGTACGTGCAAATTGTGGATGTGCTTTTCATTTTAATACCTAATAGGAGAAAAGTATGGGTCTTTCTCTGTAAATAAGAAAAAAGAAATCATTAGACATAAGATAAATATCAATAATTAAAATGATATGTATAAAAATGGAATCAAATCAGAGCAAATACCTCTTATGCTATCAGGAAAACACTTAAAATGTCCTAATTCACATTCCAAATAATCTTAACATTTTCTGTTTGTAACATGAAAAGCCAGCCATGAAAGATGACAAAGTATAGTAGGTGAGCAGGTGAGTGATCATTTAAGACTTTCCCTCTCCTGCCCTTTATTTTAGGCATGTTGGCTATGGATGGCCAATTACACTAGCTTTGAGGGGACTTTGTAATTTTCAGCGCCTAGCAGTGTTAGTCATTTTTTGTTGTGCTTCTCAAAGATGAAGCATCCTGTACCTTTGCAGGGTTTGCTTTGTTTTCTTATTTTGTTTTGTTTTTTTCAGGGTCAAAAGATGGTCTTCAGTCAGATCCTTTCCAAAGTTAATGGGTTTTCACAACACACTGGGTTGCTGCTTGTAGCACCCCAGGTGTTCACAGTTCTTCTTTAAAATTCAGTGGTTTAATGATACATTTTGCAGTTCTATCACCATTCTTTAATTCAGCATTGAAGCCACTCATAAATAATGATTGACACAGGCTGGAGAATGCCTGTTCAACATGAAAATGATTTCAACTATAGGTTTCTGAAAATTGCTGATGATACGGCTGTTTTGACTAGAATCTAAAGGTTCATTTTCAACATATTTTCTATAAACAATGTGGTTGTGATGACTAGACTTTTTCATTATAAATCAATACATACACTAGGTGTTTTTCTGCATCAACAGTCAGTGGCTATATGATGTATCGTGCCTTTAAGAACTTTAGAGAATAGACATTCTGTCCTGTTTTTATTCTCTAACAAGAAAACTGTGTTCAAAATAAAGTCCCAGTAACTTAAGCTTTTTCTCATGTTACAGAGAGGCAGTTTTTAGGAGTCATCACTGATATAAGATATAAATGGTTCTGATATCACAGAATTCTGTAAGAAACTAGTGCTGGAGACTGAGAAGGGAAATCCCATGCACACATCTTCATATTCGGAACATAAAAGAAAAAGCAGGTTCACCTCTAACCTTTGAATAGTCTATGAGAATTCTCTTAGCTAACTTACTTGCTCTTTTATCACTTGTTTAGATAAGAGTATTTCAGGAGTGGCAGAGACTATGTTTGGAAGTCTCCACATCCCACTCCTAAATTTGGAACTACTAAATATTCCATCTCCAGTAGGTACTGATAACTAAATGTATATATGTTCTTAATTTTTAGACTTGCTGGGCAGTTTGCAGAATATGTTTGAGCACTATAAACTTAATTGTCACAGGCACTTGCACTTAGCCACTGTGTTACCACTATACAATCTAACCAAACAATTTATGTGACTGTATTTCATCATAAATATCTGAGCATGGTAAAAGACTATGATCTCTTTCCATAGTTGTTTAGAGACTTTGCATGAACAGTTTTGTGGAAACTTTATTATTTGTAAGCTAGAACAAACATTAATAATAATTGACACAGTTTGTTATGAAATGTGCATCATTCAGAGAATTTAGGGTTTATTTCTGTTTAACACTGTAGTTCTGGAATCTTTTGAACTCTTCTGTTTAAAATGAGGGATTAAATTAGGTAGCATGTCATATTCTTTACTGTATGTATATATATATATATATATATATATATATATATATATATATATATATATATATATATATATATATATATATATACAAGTATCTAAAGTCATGGAAGCTCAGTTGGCCAAAAAGATTAATAATAATTTTGAAAACCACTGGAAATAACTTAAGTAGTTATAGCTTAACCTTGTCTCTTCTAAACCTTCTTCTTAGCTTCAGTTCTTAGTGAAAATAATTACCATTTATATCTATATCCCCAATTGTGTGGAAGGCATGTCAGCAGATATATTGGTTAAATAAATTTTGATATATAATTAATTGAATATCTTTGTCACAATTAGTGGTGATGTTTTAGGATACTGACTAATGACATAAAACCATGCACATGATTATGGTAGGCAGAACAATGGCTTTTCAAAGATATTCATAGCCTATTCCCTGGAACCTCTGGATATGTTACCTCATATGGCAGAAGAGACTTTGCATACGTGGTTAAAAGTTAACGATCTTATGATAAGAAGATACTCCTGGATTTTTCATGTGGGTTTAATGCAATCACAAGGATTAAGGGAAAGAAGGAGGAGGAGCGTCAGAGAAGACGTGATGAATAAACAGGTGTTGGAGTGATGCAGTCATGAGCCAAGGAATTTGAGCAGCCTTTGGAAGGTGGAAAAGGCAAGGAATAGATTTTCCCCTAGAACCCCCAAAGGAACTTCATAGTGCCAACACCTTGATTTTAGTCCCATACTATTTTCAGACTCTGACCCTAAGATATCACTGTGTTGTTGTAAGCTACTAAGTGCATGAAAATTTGTTATAGAAACAACAGGAAACTAACATAACTTTTGTGTTGAACATATTATTTTGAAAATTTAAGTTTGAGGTCAAGCTGGAAGAAGGATCATCTTGTCTTCCTCCCATTTCCCTCTAATCTTATTGAATTGAAGTAAAAGATGTTAAAGTCCATAGCAGTTAGAGTACAGTACTACAGGAAGGATATGCCAACAATATCTGAACATAATTAAAATATTTCTAACAGGTTGAAAATCAAGACACATATATTGAAAAATTAATCAGAATAGGAGAAGCTGTAATCTAGTACACAGATATAAGAAGGTCAAAGGAGAGATAAGAGGAAATATTTTATAAGTTCATGAGGCAAATAAATATTGAAAGTAGAAGTAGTGGGATAGAAAACAGGTTGATCAGTTAAAAAGTTTGCTGTGGTATAAGTTGCTTGTTCAGTTGCCCCTACTCTCTCTCCTTCTTCCAACTCAGCTTATATAGTCCTTCAGCATCTGATGCTTCTCTGAAGAAAAACTAAGTAGAGTTCTGTTTTTAGAAATCGCACTCCTAAGAACATAAATTTTTCTCAGATGATATTAGGACTTCAGAGCCATTTCATCTCATTTTAGATTTTCAGAGAAAGGGACAACAGCATGCTTACTACTGATCTCTGCATATGTTTGCCAAAGCTTGCCTGCAAATTACACAGATCCCCTATATATGTTCAACTGTCAGTCAGCATTATGAATAAGGAAGCAGGCTTTATCAGAAACTAAGCCTCATTAGACAATGACAAAAACATCCACAACACCTACTTATATTGATCAACATGAACATAGTATTGAAGTATTTCTGACAGATTGAAAGACAAGGCATACTTATTAAGAAATCAAATAGAATACAAGAGACTGTCATCCAAATTCTTTGTTCTTAAATATTAATAAAAATTAATATGAATACTAATTTATTTAATAGTAATAGAAATTAATAAAGAAAATATTTCAGATAGCAAGAAGAAAACTAGATTTATTTTATGTATATTAAATCTATATCCTCAGATTTGTTTGATAAATAATTAAAGTCATAAAATGTATACAAGAAAAGATTGCTGGAAAAATGCAAAAAATACCACAGAAATTTGAAAATTTTGAGAATTAAAAACAATCTTATTGGGATAATCCCAAAGAGTAAAACAGCATTTTTAAGAAGTCAAAAAAGAAAGGAATGGTCAAGGAAGATATTATTAAATTAACAAAATGATTGAAAAGATAAAATAGAAAAATTGGAAATGAGGAAATTATTCTCCTAAAACTTGGAAAAATCTTTCAGGCTAAACAGGATTAACAAGTGACTGGAGAGGTAAATAATAGAGACATAAAAATGAACACAGCCTCATGAAATGTTAGAAAACCAAAAAAGAAGAATCTAAAAGCACTTGTATCAACAAAAAACAATTTTTAAAGGAGATTCCAATTGGCATAAAACATTTCCGGAGTTACCAGAAATTTTTAAATGATTATATGTAAATATAATGAATTTATAGATAGAAATAGCTTTTGGTAGCATTTAAATCAGTTTACCAATTTCCTAAGCAACTGTTACTAGTATACCTCAGCAAAACACCTCTGCATAACACTCGGCCCTGCTTCTCTTCACTTCTTCACACTCTGCCTCCGTTACAATCTGGTTCCCGACTCAAATGTTGCCTCTTGTTTACGATCCAGCTCTGTCACTCTGGATATGGCATTTATGTCCAGTTACTCAGCAGGTTCCTGTTTCCCCACATCAATTCTGGCTCAGTGTTACAAACTGACCAGAACAATGAATCACTGTTTGATTCACTGTTTATATGTATATTTATAATTTATATATATTTATTTATATTTATTTAATTTTTATTGTACTTTAGCCAACTTTATTGCATCTTCAGCTAATTATATATGCTTTCTTTCTCTGTTCAATATTAATTGACTATAAAGGCATAGGTTTATTTCTGAGTTCTCTATTTTGTTCCATTGATCTATGTGTCTGTTTTTATGTTAGTACCATGCTGTTTTGATTACTATGGCCGTATAGTACAGTTTCACATCAGGTAGCATGATTCCTCCAACTTTGATCTTCTTTCTCAGGATTGCTGTTACTATGTAGGGTCTTTTGTGGTTCCATATTAATTTTTGAAATATTTGTTCTAGTTCTGTGAAATACAGCATTGCTATCTTGATAGGAATTGCACTGAATCTATAGATTGTTGTGGGTAGTATGAACATTTTAACGATGTTAATTCCTTCTATCCAAGAACATGGCATGTGCTTCTGCTTTTTTTGTATCTTCTTCAGTTTCTTTCCTCACTGTCTTATAATTTTCCAAGTATAGGTCTTTTAAATCCTTAGTTAGGTTTATTCCTAGGTATTTTATTCTTTTTAAAGCAGTTGTGAATGAGATTTTTTTGAAAGCACATAGCCTATCATCCTGCCAGTCCAATAACCAACCAGAAAGTTCTTTGCAACAGGGAGTGTGGAAAAGCATTACGGTTTGCTTGAAATGACCAAATTTATTATAATTCTTCAGATGGATTTAACATATTTTTATTAGGGAGCAAGTTTTTATTGTTCTTCCTGTTATTATTTTAATTTATAGTCTCAGTTATTGACATGATACACATTTTATCTCCATAGTATCTCTGTCAATTTTCTTTTAGTCATTCACGCTTTGCTCACTAAATGGTTTAAAAGCCATCTGCGGCTGTAATTCATAGCCCATGTATGTACAGATTAGCAAAATATATTACGTACTTCCCCTGGCGGACTTAAGCCTGAAACAATGCTGGAGGTGGGTGAGGCCCTGTGCTGGAAAGGACTGGTTCCCAAGGTGATCAGGCCTAAGAAAGAATGCATAAAATCCAGTGAAACCTACTCTGCTAATACCCTCAATTTAAACGATAAGGGTCCAAGCATGAAATGAGTTTGTTTCCCAAAGTTGTATGGCCCTTTAGCTATCTGACGCTGACTCAAAATAAGCCCTCAGAGTTCTTCGAATGTTATCTATTGTTTGATCATTACTGCCTGACAATGATTGATGAGCTTTATATATACACCCTGTATTCCTATGCAAAGAAACCCAATAAAAGCCCATTGAGGAACATGCTTTTGGTCCTTCTCCTTTGAGAGATCAGTCACATTTCCTCCCCAAGTAGATCATGTCTTGGTAGACTTATTCTCATCTGTAGCAGGTCCGGGCTCTGCGGGCAAAGCTCCCCCACAATATTTCGGGAAAGATAAGTTAAAATATGATGGATTCAAAAGTGACACGAATGGAAATTCTCAATATAAAATATTCATTGCGTATCCATTGACAAAAATCGCAGCCATATTGAAAATTAGGTACGCATAAAGACCCCAAAGCCTAAAGAGCTTTTGCATCTTAAGTTGGTTACTAAGAAAATGTTAAGAGATTTAAAAAATGCAATCATCCACCCCAGCTGGTGTAGCTCAGTGGATTGAGCACGGGCTGTGAACCAAAGGGTCGCTGATTTGATTCCCAGTCAGGGCACATGCCTGAGTTGCAGGCCAGGTCCCCAGTGAGGTTCACATGAGAGACAACCACACATTGATGTTTCTCTCCCTGTCTTTCTCCCTCCCTTTCATTTTGTCTAAAAATAAATAAATAAAAAAATCTTAAAAAAATGCAATCATCCAAGAACATAAGTAAGAGGCTGATATAAACTATCCTGTGCAGTTTCTGTGTAAGCACAGTAGTCACTTACTGTAGATGAACGAGGTGGTAGAGACCTCCCCAAGAATAGTTTCTGAATGGATCTGAAACCTAAAATCAATGTTTGCCCATGTTTTCACAGCACTTTGCTTTCAACATTGATGAGTTTATTGAAAAGCTCTTACTGGCCATCTTAAGTATGAAGTTAAATTGAAAGTTCCCTATGGTGTTACTGAAACCTACAACTACCAGGCACCCTTGGTTTTTCAGAGAGCCAATGACCCTGACTATCAATAGTTGCTTAAACTCTTGGCAGGCAGCCACAGGATTTCTGAAATTAACTGCTTTTTTGGACTGTTTTCATTAAATTAAAAAAAAAAGTTTTATAGAAAGTAATTACAAAGGCTTTACATTAATTCTAGTAATTAAATGTGACTGCATCTATTATTATTAGCTTCTGTTCTTTTCTACATTGCTAGAAGAAAGGGGAGCTCCACATAAGAGTTTATGTCTAGCTGGTCATGAATTATTTAAATCAAATAAATGGAAAAACTACAAATGTATTCTATTTGAACAACTTTGAAAAAATTAGAATTTTTGTTTTGAGTGGAAAGAGGTATTAATTTCATAATGGATGTAAATTTGTGCAACCAGGTCAAAGAACACTAAAATGGCCAAACACTATTTCCTTGCACCAGTATATTTTTTAAAAAGATAAAATTATTACTGAAAATAACAGGAATTCAGAGATGAGTAGAACTGAACTCTCTTTCCTAAGTTCTCTCTATATGAATTTGAAAAAAAAATGCATTCTGGGGTAAAAAGTATGCAGTGTTTTCCATTTTCTCTCCATGTGGTGTTTATGACATTTTGACTAATGCCCATGTATAAGAATATTATCCATTATATATATATTGGATAATATATATATAATATTATATATATAAGAATATATAGCCTTTTGATGAAAGCTGGTCATTAAATTAATATCCAGAAAGTAGTTGTTTCTTTCTGTGACATCTGTAAGTCCAGTATGTAGGAGCAGAAACAAATTATTTATTATTTAATGATTATTTATTATTTATTACCTTCTGTCTTTAAACTGTTTAAAATTAGAGAATTCACCATGATATTCTCATAGGGTTACAGTAGAAGGTTAGTAATTGCAGCAGATATGTGTTTACTTCCTCCGAAACACTCATTATTACTGCTTACTCTTTACTATTGTCTATAGCTTTTACACGCTGTTCCAGGGAGGTTATCTAAAACCCCACCTAGGAAAGTAAACATGAATCTTTGACTACACCAATCCTCACAACCCATGACCTGACCACAGCATTTGCTTCAACGATGAGAATGTGATGAAGTTGGTCCAAATGAAGGGTGGCACAGAATCTCTACTCACAATTCTAACTAACATACAAGTATATAACTTCTCCAATTAAGACAGCATATTGGAAAGATCACTATAGCCATTTAACTGTAAAACAAATGTCATCCTAAGGATGAACTGATACATGGAGAGGCCAGTCCTGGAGATGGAGCAACTGAGAAGGAGCCAGGATTAAGGGAATCCTGGATCCAACCACTTTCCTCTCTTAACTCGTCTGTGTGTGTGTGAACTCTTTCATCAGTTTCAGTTGGATTATATTCTTCTAATCAAGAGTATTGACTACTACAGTATTCAAAGAAGTTAATACCAGAGTAAGTTACCTATAAAATTAATAAAAGATTTTAAAGCCTAAAGTGCCACTGTTTAACAAATATTCTGTGCTGCACTAGTTCTCAGGCAGAGTACCATGGCATAGTGATAAACCTTCCACATTCCTTTACAATCATATCAGTAAAATATAGTAGTATATAACATGTATTTTTAGTAAAACTGAGTATATTCATTGTTTGGATGAAAACTAAACTATTTAAAACACCACTAATATAGCAGATAGATGATACTACATCTAGGCTAATTCAGTTGCCTTAATCAGGAATTTGAAATTCAAGAAGGTTCAGTTATAATTAAATTTAGGAAATTTAAATTTAGGAGTAACTACTGAAAGCATATCTACTATCCATGTTTCAATCAATACTAAGGCCTTTTCCAAATAGCAAGAACCTTAGAAATTGTGTTTCTATTGGTGAAATTAGTGGCTTATTAATCACCATAATGAATATCAACAATAAATTCTCAGTAAAACTCATAGTATTCCAGACATGTAAATTGGCTAAAATAATTAGGAATCACTCATATTTGCATAATAAAATCATAAAATTCTTCCAAAACTCCATCATTGAACGGTTTTGTGGCCAGGCATTGAGCTCAAACACTTCCAATGTCTGTTATCACTTAAAAGGAAAATAGAATCATAACTCTGGAATAATAGCATGTTTGCCTTCTTTCATTCAATGTGAGGTCAAAGCATCAAAAAGTCAGAGCTGGGGTTTTGTTGAACTCACAGTGGCGTGAACTATTTTATGTCTACTGGTTAACGTTTGCTTGATGTATTTCTGTATATGTGGCTGGAATGGGTCTAAGAGTTTCCTTTTAAGCTTTTAGCAAGACTCTAGGGGTAAAGTTAAGCTTCATCTACCTCAAAATTCTACAACAGTTATCATTATCTAACAAAAATAAAATAAAAAACTACGCACTGTATATCACCAAAATAGCTTAGAATAGTTCATAATACCTATTGTTAAAGCAATGTCTCTCACATATAACATTGTGATGCATGTATTCAAAGATATGATTCAGAGTGAGACATAACCTATTTCAATACATAGGCAAAATTATAATTTTGTCAAAGGTGAAAACACATATTCTAATATTGACACAAAGCTAAATGTCAACTAAATGAAAAAACATTAGGTCTGTAATTATAGTTTTTCTCATAGCTATTGCATTTATTTTAAGCTGATTTTAAATAACTTTTTTACATTTTCATTTTGAAATGTAAAGCTCTTTTTAATTAAGGTATATAGTTGACATACAATATTAGATTCATAGAGATTTGATATTTATAAAACTTATGAAATTATCACCAGGAGATATAGTAACCATCTGTCACCATACAAATTCATTGTGATATTATTTACTGTATATTGAAAGTACTATGCTGTACTTTGTAGGCAAGATAGACAAGCAAACTAGATGGCTGTCAATATATGAATAAGAAGCAGACACACATACAAACAGTAGAATATTACTCAGCCATGAAAAAGAATGAAATCTTGCCATTTGTGATAACATGGATAGACCTAGATGGTTTTCTGCTAAATGATAACTGAGAAAGACAAATAGGGTATTATTTAATAATATGTGGAATCCAAAAAGCTAACCAAATGAAAAAAAAAAAAAAAGACACATAATACAGAAAACAAACTGATCGTTACCAGAGGGTTGGGTAGTGGGTTGATGAGCAGAAAGGTGAAGGGGATTAAATGGTAAAAATGCAAATGAAATTTGTATTATATAAATTACATATTAATTCTTTATGGAAAAGTAAATTATGCACATAAGAATGAAGTCACCACAAATATTGCTTATAATAAAAGATACACCTCCTTATCAGTTACTACTTATTTTTCATCTCCCAGAATTGTTTTCTGTGTATTTAACATACACACACATATACAGTTATGGGAAATACATGTATTATTTAAGATGAATGAAGACAAGTTATATAAATACATCCTTTATTTTTCCATTTAGCATTGCTTTAGCAAAGTAATTCACATAATTCCAACCTATTGTTTTTAATTTAGTCATATTAAATTGTTCATTTACCTGTTTTTCGATCGCAAACGATGCTGTGATGAATGTCATTGTAATGTCCTCTTTTGTTAATATAGGAGGATTTCTTCAGGGTTTAATATAGGAGAATTTCTCCCAGCCTAGATTCTAAATGATTTGAAGTAGAAATGCTGAGTAATAGAGAATGTACATGTAAAATTGTAAAAGATATAAGCAATTGTCTTTTAAGTGCTTCTCCAGCTAATGAGGGGACCTGTTTCCAAATACTGACTTCCTTATTAACACTTGACATTATCATATTTTAATTGTTTAATAACCTTATGAAAGAAACCTGTATTCCATTTATACTTTAATTAGCAATTATCTGATTCCAAGGTCAAAAACGGATACATAAGGGTGTTGCTGATTGGAATTTCCTCTTTTATGAATTTTTGTTCATATTTTTAGTTTAGAAATGTTTTCATAGAAACGGATAATCATTGCTATATGGCATTAACAATTAATAATGATTTCCAACTTGTTTGGTCTTTTGAAACTCGATCCCTCAGTTGTGTCACTTACCAAAGCAATCTATTGTTTTAAATGTGGGCTGCAAAGAATGATTGTGAATTACTGCTAAAATTTAATAAATAGTACTTGTGTAAATGAATATATTCATAATAAAAAGTATACAAGCTTTCTGGAGCAGAAATTATGGAAAGAAATTACTAACATTTTCTTATTATCATTTTTAACTTTATATGCAAAGTTACAAAAATAATAGTAATTGATTTTTCTAAATTTTGAACAACATATTACAGGTATAAAAGGTTTATTTTTTGGTTAAATAAACCTTATTTGGATGTAAAGAAGGGTACAAGAAAAGAACAAGAATTATATTTAATGAATTTCATTTCATCAACTGTGCAGTAGCATCAAAATATGAATATATAGCTTTAGATAAGAACTGTTTAAGTATTTGGAGAACTTCATTATATTTTTTTCTTCTGTGCCTTAAACAAATACTTTAACCTCTGTGGTTTACTGTTCTTGTTTACAAAGTGGGAAAATATTTAGGTCATATTATTGTTTAAATTATTTTAATAAGGATGCAAAAATTATACACTGCAGAAATAGCTTGGATGTATAATGGAAGCAAAAATTCTACTCATTATATTAAGGAAAATTAAAGAAAAATACAAGAAAATGTACCATAGGAAAAAAAATCATATTATCCTTTAATTTTCTTATCTTCCCTAAATATTCTAGATAACTATTTTGTCTTTTTATAATGTGACTTTCAGAGACATGTTAGCACATTTTATATTAGCATTTCTTTAAGGCATTTTATTGTTACATTTTCTTAGAATATTTCAAAAAAGAGATACACAGTTACTAAAATGCCTTATAGATTTAAATAATAGTAATTTAAATTTAGAGCTCAATTAGAAAAATTTTAATGTTTCACGTCTAGTGTTTTTTTGTTTTAATTTTTAAGTATATTTTATTGATTATGCTGTTATAGTTGTCCTATTTTTTGTCCCCTTTATCCCCCTCCACCCTACACACGCCCACCAGCATCCCCCTATCCTCAGTTCATGTCCATGGGTCATACACATAAGTTCTTCGGCTTCTCCATTTCCCATACTATTCTTAATCTCCCCCTGTCTATTTTGTTCCTACCATTTATGTTTCTTATTCCCTGTACCTTTTCCTCCATTCTAATCCCTCTTGCTCCCCACTAATAACCTTCCATGTGATCTCCGTTTCTGTGATTCTGTTCCTGGTCTAGTTCTTTGTTTAGTTTGTTTTTTGTTTTTTGTTTTTAGGTTCAGTTGTCTGTAGTTATGGGTTTGTTGTCATTTTACTGTTTTTATTTTTGATCTTCTTCTTAGATAAGTCCCTTTAACATTTCATACAATAAAGGCTTGGTGATGATGAGCTCCTTCAACTTGACCTTATCTGGGAAGCACTTTATCTTCCCTTCCATTCTAAGTGATAACTTTAGAGTAATCTTGAATATAGGTCCTTGCCTTTCATGACTTTAAACACTTCTTTCCAGCCCCTTCTTGCCTGCAAAGTTTCTTTTGAGAAATCAGCTCATAGTTATATGGGAACTCCTTTGTAGGTAACTGTCTCCTTTTCTCTTGCTGCTTTGAAGATTCTCTCCTTATCTTTATTTTTAGTTTAGTTCATTTTTTTTTTTTTTATTTTTAGACAAAAAGGAAGGGAGGGAGAAAGACAGGGAGAGAAACATCAATGTGTGGTTGCTTCTCATGTGGCCCCCACTGGGGTCATGGTCTGCAACCCAGGCATGTGCCCTGACTAGAAACTGAACCAGCGACCTTTTGGTTAGCAGCCCGGGCTCAATCCACTAAACTACTCCATCCAGGGCTCTCCTTATCTTTAATCTTGGGCAATTTAATTATGATGTGTTTTGGAGTGCTCCTCCTTGGATGCAATTTCTGTGGGATTCTCTGAGTTCACTGGACTTCCTGGAAGTCCATTTCCTTCACCAGATGAGGGAAGTCCTCCTTCATTATTTTTTCAAATAAGTTTTCAATTTCTTTTCTTTTCTTCTCTTCTTCTGGCACCCCTGCAGATGTTGGAATGTCTAAAATGTCCTGGAGGTCCCTAAGCCTCTCCTCATTTTTTTGAATTCTTGTTTCCTCATTCTGTCCCAGTGGATTGTTTATTTTTTTCTTCTGTTCCAAATCATTGATTTGAGCCCCAGCTTTCTTCCCTTCACTTTTGGTTCCCTGTATATTTTTCTTTATTTCACTTTGTATAGCCTTCACTACTTCCTCTATTTGGGGATCATACTCAGCCATTTGTGTGAGCATCCTGATTACCAGTGTTTTGAATTGTGCATCTGATAGGTTGGCTATCTCCTCATTACTTAGTTCTTTTTCTGGATATTTGATCTATTCTTTCGTTTGGGCCAGATTTCTTTGTTTGGGTGCACCCATTACAATGTAAGGGGTGGAGTCTTAAGTATTTGCCAAGGTGGGGCAAGGGGCAACCCACTTTGTTGCACTGTCACGTGGTATGTGGGGTAGAGGTCAGAAAGGGAACAATGCTTGGCTCTTGCTTGGCTCTCATCCAGCTTTCAGTCACTTCCTCTGCTACCCATAAGCACTTTGGGTCCTTCTGGTTCTGATTCCTGGGTAGATGGGCTTGTGTACATTCTAGGACCCCCTCGGTCTCTCCAACAAACTCTCTTGTGAGGCGGGGAGTTTCTTTTGAAGCCACAACTCGAACAGATTTTTACAGCAAGAAGTTTTCAGGTTTTAGTTTTCTACCCTGGAACCCTGGGTTGTGTTACCTGTCTTGCTCCCCAGGTGTTCCTCCCAGTTTATCCACACAGGAATGTGGGACCTCCCTGTCCATGAGTGGCCACCTCACCAGGCCCTGTCTGTCGCACAAGTCCTCTCCACCTCAGTTGTCTATCTCTGCACCTCCTATCAGTCTGGATGAATGTCCCTTTCTTAACTCCTTGAATGTTGGACTCATATACAGTTCAATTTTCTGGCAATTCTTGTTTTTGTTTTTAAATATGTTGTTGTCCTTCTTTTGGTTGTGTGAGGAAGCAAAGCAAATCTACCTATGCCTCCATCTTGGCCGGAAGTCATGTCTAGAATTTTTATCCCTTTTGTGAACAATATAATTGTCTTGTAAAGAAGTCCAACTAATTTATTATCCAACACAAACATGTTCAATTTCAACCTGTTGATTTTCTGGTCTTCTTGTCTCTATCCTTTGGCTTACATTATCTAGTTTGGTAACATGATAAGATTTGCCATTTTCTTTTTGAAAGAAGTACTTTATTGAGAGTTTTATCCTCTAAGTTATTCTCCTGACTGTTTTTATGCTCTTCATTCTGTAATATTTCTGATTATTAGAATAAATGATAATAATTGTAGTTTGTCTGAAGTATACTGATTTATCAGTGACACAACTACTTTTTATGGTGAGTGTCTCAGACTGTTTAGAGTAATTTCTAAGGAAAATCACTGTTTTATAACTGTCTTAAACACATAAATAAAAGTTTCTTTTTGTGGGTCAATATATCAAGCTGATATCTTTGTAGACTTTCATGAAAATGATTGGGAGACTTGTGAAAGAAATTTAAATTGTGTCTCTCTCTCTCCATGCATTTTGTCTTATTCTTAATAATACACTTGGTTGGAAGAATCTCTGATTAGGTATGCCAAGAACTTACAGAATAGCTAAGGAAGTTGTGCAAACAGATTTTGAGTTGGGCATGTAAAGTATACTTATGAATTGATTTATTTAATTAAATAGTAAGTTAATACAGTGAAGAAACTAAATCCTCACTTGTACCATAAATTAATATCAAATTATTAGAGAAACATTATAAAAATACAATTATCTGTACACTTTGCTGCCAGTAGACATTCATGGCTATCACAAAAACACATCATATTATAACTGGTGATTGTCTTTTATTCAGAAGTTCTGCTTTCTGGAAAGGATGCCCCAGATACAGAAATGGGGATTCATGAATTTTGGAGAGAGATATTATTGGGCAACATGGTTTCAGAAGATAATACATTATCATATTAAATATCTAGCCAAGCATGAATGACTAGCTTAATGATTTAGACAGAGGAAACTGTAAAATTCAATGTCATGTGTAAATTTTTCTTTCCATAAATTTAGCTTTCATATAGTACATTCTTGAAAAACAGAATAAAAATTATTTACTTTTTATTTGACTTTCGCAGATGGTAAAGAAAATCTATGGAAAAGTACATGTTAGAAACTATATGTTTGCCAAAATCATGTGTGTTATTCAATAATAAAAATAGTATACTATTTTTCAGATGTTTTCCATGCTGGATGTTGAATTAACAGAATTAATGGGAAAAACCTTTTTCCTTATTCTTATGTAAAACCCACTAAGTGTGATAAACTAGAAATACAAAATACTGATACAAAAATAGATTACTTATTTTATTTATATTCTTGCTAATATTACAGTGATAAATGTAAATTATATAATGTTGAGTTATGTCTTTTGCTTAAATTTATAAAGGTGATGACAATTACCTTAAATAAGTCTAGAGACAGAGTAGATCACAAAAGATCTGAAGACAAACATTCTATTTAAAAGTTGCATCATTTTAATTTTATATCAGTCAGATTACTTTCTACTCTTATTTATATAGCACTTAAAGAGGTTTCCTATAAGAACTATACTTTTTGGAATGCTTTTCTGAATATTACTCTTTTCTCCAAAATTTTTCACCATATGACAAGATATAAGGATACAAATGTTCATTTAAAAGCTCCTTCCTGGTATATTTGGATCATGCTCAGGCAAAAAAAAAATAAAAAAAAAAAGGTTCTTTCAGTAGAAATTCCATTCAATCAACTACCTACTATGTTCCAGGATTCCTATGATCAATTGTGACTAAACAAGGCAGTTAATACAAACCCAATCTAATTAAACTTCTATTTAAATAGAGAAGATGGGTTTATAAACAATTAACTATAATATAATGTAAGTATTACTCTAACACTATAAGTGCAATAACTATAGAACAATAGGGGGAATAAATTAATCTATGAGTGGAAAGAATGAAATAGTTAAGAATTCATATGAGAGATTATATTTGTATTGGGCCTCAAAGGGTGATCAAGTATAGAAAAAGAAAAAAGAGTATTCTAGACAGAGAGGAGCATAAGAAAAGATGTCTAGAGCATTGGGCATCTGATGTCACAGGTCCTATGAGAAGCACTAATAGAAAATGAGACTATGTATCTCACTGTTTTGCCAAATTCAATGATTAGGTTGAGCAGATTTTTGGTGGAGTCTATAGGGTTTTATATGCACACTATCATGTCATCTGCAAACAATGACAGTTTTACTTCCCTCTTTCCAACTTGGATGCCTTTTATTTCTTTTTCTTGTCTTATTGTTGTGGCTAGGACTTCCAATACTATGTTGAATAGAAGTGGTGAAAGTGGTGGGAGTGAATAAGGGGGGCAAACGGTGAAGGATTTTCAGGAACAACTGTAAAGGACATATGGACAAAACCAGGGGGGAGATGGAATCAGGGGAGGGAGGCGGGGATGGCTGGGGTGGGGGGGGAGTGCTGGGGGAAAAAGGCAGACAATTGTACTTGAACAATAAAATCTAAAAAATGAAAAAAAAAACAAAACAATTAAATTAAAAAGATAAAAGAAAATGAGACTAGATAGTGAATGACCATGAATTCATTTAAGCAATGATTAACCACAAAAGAAATTGTACATTCGGATAAGTGATGATGCTAACTGTTAATATTGGAGAGGTGGAGAGGCTGAAAGCAAGAATGCCTGTAGACGCCCACTGAATCATGTCAGCTGGGGGTGATAACAACTAGCGAAGGACAAGCTAAATTCAAGTGAAAATGGGTACTTGGAAGTGTTTTAGACATTAATTTACAGTCTATGGTATAATTTTTTCTAGTGAGTAAAGAAAATAATAGATGAGAACATATAACAATTGAAGTAAGAAATCCAGGAAAAATAATCGAGTGGAAAAGAGAATATACTCATAGTTGAATTTGGTACACTTGACAAGACTATGTATTGTATACCCAGGCAGAGACAGCCAGTTTCAACTGCAGATGTACGTATGGATTTGATAAAATTGTTTAATTCTGCAGCTAGTGTTTTGGGAATTATTGGCATATTAACAGCAGTTGAAAAGGGGCTAAGAGTAAGTATCAACACTTGAGATTAGAATAAAAAAGTTCTCAGAGGAAAGCTTCGGGACTTTACTGGGGGTCCACTTTCTTTGCACGCTAGCTATTAGCATTTTTTCTCCCAACACT
>PVJI01007077.1:0-81004 GCA_004026765.1 Micronycteris hirsuta
GGAGAGACAGCTGCAGCAGAACCACCGGGAAACAATGATGCTCACAGACCTCCACTGTGAATAACACGATCAAAATCACAAACTATAAAATTAACCTTTTTTCCTGGCATTGAATGACAGAAAAGTCTTGATGTAACCAGTTAGTCAAATGATCATAAAGTATTATGTGGCAGGAAACTTTACTCTGATCAATTTCCCTAGTGATTCCTTCACAAATCATTCAATTTGGGTTACATATGTTCAGGCTGTCATACCGCTAGAAATATGCTGTATAATTTCAAGTAAAAATATGACTTTGAGGAAAAAGGTGAAAATCCAACAAGCAGCAGGGATTTCAAAATCAATTTTTAAAAATTGGCTTTTCAAATAATTGATTTTTAATATCAGAATGATTAATTCTTAGGATTGACTTTTTACATCCTTGCTGGCAAAGCACTTAAACATTTACAAATATAAACAAGAGGTAGCAAAATTTAAACTATTGGACAAACTTACTTTTCTACAATGAATCATAATTAATCATCAACATTTCTGAGTCTTAACTGATATACTAATATATAAAGAGAAAAATTTCGCAACACATCTTTAGTTTTATCAGACCAAAATAACCCTCAAAACTCATCAGCTTGGACTTCTGGTCAAGATGGTGGCACAGGCAGACATGGCTCACCTCTTCACATAAACACATCAAAATTACAACTAAAATAAAGACCAACCATCACTTAGAACAGTCAGAAATTGATTGAATGGAAGTCTGACAACTACGGAATTAAAGAAACCACATCCATCCAGACTAGTTGGAGGTGCGCAGATGTGTAATGAGCTGGTTTTACACTATGCATGGTAGATAAAAATTCAGGAGGGATATCTTGTGAGCAAGGAGTCACAGCCCCACACCAGGTCTCCCACCACAGGGTTCCAGAGCCAGGATGATAAGTCCCCACAACTTCTGGCTGCAAAAACCAGTGGGGATTGAGTCAGTGGAAGAGACTTCTAAAGCCCCAAGTAGTTCCTCTTAAAGAACCCACACACAGACTCACTGCCTCTGAGTTCCAGCCCCAGGGTAGCAGCTTGAAAGGTATCACAGTATACAGAGAGGAACTGACGTGTCTGGCATCAAGGAGAGCAGAGGCCATTGTCTCTTTTCTATACCTCCCCCAACAGAGCCCATAAGTGGGTGCGATACCTGAGACTCCACCAACCTGGCTAATACTGTTTGACCTGCCTTGGAGATTCCCAGAGACTCCACCCCACCCAACTTACAGGTCCACCCAAGCTGCTTTTCTATATGAATGGCTGGTCTTGGTTTATGTTACACAGCTTCCTAAATCCTTTCAAATGTGCAAAAGCTGGCCTCAGTGAGCCCCAGGTCAGGCACTAGCAGCAGCCAGCCTAGATTTACAGCTTGGCTTCACCTGGGAATCTCCAAGCCCAGCACAGGTAGCAGCCATCTCAGATTGCTTTATAGTGCAGGCAGGGTTGCCCCAGGAAAAACACAGGTGGGGGCTGACTTTGCCTGAACTGCTTGGGAAACCCCAGGGCCAGTGCACCCAGTGGACACCCACAGACCACGTCGGAGCACCACCACCCTGCTCCTGCACAGCTGATCCTCCATGGAGGGCACAGATCAGTAGTAAGTGGTCACATACAATCCTGGCAGCTTACTGGCCTGGGTAAATCCCTCCCAGTAATCTGTCAACAGCAACCAAGGCTCACCTACAGGAGGAGCATGTACTTAGACCACAAGGGTACACCTCGAGTACCCAGCTTAGGTGATAAGGGAGGTTGTGCCACTGGACTTAATAGGATACCTACTATATTAGACCACACTACCAAGACACAGAGTCAAAGCAGCTCTACCTGATACATAAAACACAGTGAGGCTGCCAAAATGAGGAGTCAAAGACATATGGCCCAAATGAAAGGACAGATCAAAACTCCAGAAAAAGAGCTAAACGAAATGGAGATAAGCAATCTATCAGATGCAGAGTTCAAAACGCTAGTTATAAGGATGCTCAAGGAACTTGTGTGGACCTCGGAGCATAAAAAAAATCCAGTCAGAAACGAAGGATACACTAATTGAAATAAAGAACAATTAATGGGGAAACAACAGTAGAGTGGATGAAGCCCAGAAGCAAATCAATGATTTGGAACATAAGAAAAAACAATCAGAACAACAACAAGATAAAAGAATCCAAAAAATGAAGATAGTATAAGCAGCTTCAGGGACAACTTCAACTGAAGTCCAACATTTGCATCATAGGGGTGCCAGAAGAAGAGAAAGAGCAAGAAATTGGAAATCTATTTGAAAAAATAATGAAAGAAAACTTCCCTAATTTGGTGAAGGAAAGAGACATGCATTCCCAGGAAGCACAGAGAGTCCCAAGCAAGACGGATGCAAACAAACCCACTAGAAGACACATCATAATTAAAATATTATAGGTTAAAGATAAAGAGAGAATCTTAAAAGCAGCAAGAGCAAAGCAGTTATCTACAGGGGATTTCCCATAAGACTGTCAGCTAATTTCTCAATAGAAACTTTGCAGGCTAGAAGTGATTGGCAAGAATATTCAAAGTCATGAAAAGCAGGAACCTATAGCCAAGATTACTCTACCTAGCAAAGCTATCATTTAGAATGGAAGGGCAGATAAAGAGCTTCCCAGATAAGAAAAAAACTAAAGGAGTTCATCATCACCAAATTATTATTATGTGAAATGTTAAAAGGACTTATCTAAGAAAATCAAAACTATGAAGAATAAAATGGCAAAAATACATATCTATCAACAATTGAATCTAAAAAAAAAAAAAAACAAACTAAGCAAACAAGAAGAACAGAGGCATAATCATGGACACAGAGAGTGTTTTGGTGGTTGCCAGATGGGAGGGGGTATGGGGGATTGGGTGAAGAGGTGAGGGGATTAAGAAGTGCAAATAGGTAGTTACAGAATAGTCATGGGGATATAGAGTACAGTATAGGAAATGAAGTAGCAAAAGAACTTATATTCATGACCCATGGACTTGAACAATGGAGCAGGGATTGCCTGAGGGAGTGGGGCCTCCTGGGTGAAAGGGGACTAAGGGATAAAAATCAGGACAATTGTAATAGGATAATCAATAAAATATAATTTTTAAAAACTCATCAGCTCTTATACTTTCATTTGCTTAAAATCCTCTAGACCACAGCAGCTGAGAGTGTGACCTCTGGAGTTAGAATGTAAGGATCCATCTCAGTTCTCCTACTTGTCAGCTCACTGACCGCAGCCAGGTTACTCTGCCTTGCTATGTGTGAATTTTCTCATCTGTAAAGTAGGAATAACAGCATGTCTACCTCTTGGGTTACTGGAAATATGAAATGAGTGATTTATGTGATGTGCTTAGAAGAGCTCCTAGAGAATGTTCAATGAACGTTAGCTTAGCGTTCATCCTCCGCTCGTGTGTTGCTGGATACCACAGTAAGTCAGACAGTGCCTGCCCTGTGGAATTGTCACACCAGTAAATACATTATTGTAAAGTTAAAAAGAATTATTGAGACTGTGTAACCACTCTGGCCGGTGTAGCTCAGTGGATTGAGCCTGTGAACCAAAGGGTCACTGGTTCGATTCCCAGTCACGGCACATGCCTTGGTTGTGGGACAGGTCCCCAGTTGGGAGCACGTGAGAGGCAATCACACATTGATGTTTCTCTCGCTCTCTTTCTCCTTCCCTTCCCTTCTCCATAAAAATAAATAAATAAAAAATCTTTTAAAAAAATAAAATCTTTTAAAAAATTGCTAAAATGAAAAAAGAAAGACTGTATAACCTACTCTTAGAATGATCAGGGAAGGCAAAGCAATCATCAATTAAATTCTGAAGGCCAGGAAACAGGGAACTAAAATCCAACATTTTTCAGAGATCCACAGTTTGAGTTTTTCACTAAATAAAGGAACTTTAAAGATGGAAAGGCAGCAAGGCGACAGGTCCTGCAATTAGTGTGCCCGTAGTTTCTGCAATCACATACATAATTAAACACTATTACAAAAGCGGTCAGCCTATTTTACAAAGAGATCACGGACACAGATTTATGACCATCATTATTTTTTAAGATTGAATAATAAAAAATCTAATATAAAGTTAAGATTGAGGAGTAACAGAAAGAAGCAAACCAAGTGCAATCATTAAAAATAACTACTGCTGGCTCTTAGCCTTCCATTCTCTTCAGCAAGGTCAAACCACCGCTGTGAGGCAGGCCAATCAAAACTGTATGACACCACATTACAGGCTACAACTTCTCCAGCACATCTTTCAGAATCTGGCTTCTCTTAATCCACCTGAAAGAGCAGGCTAATTAGTTACTAAACAATAACCACAGCCACCATTTGCTGACAGCTTATTATGTGTCAGAAAGCATGCGTATTAATCAAATCTTCATTTTTACGTGCTTTGGTAGTTAAGTATCTCATCTGAAGACCACTTTAGTCCAGCACCCCAACTACTTGGTATTTTATAGTTATGTTCCAAGGAAATTATGTTATAAAACATGGAAATAAAAGCACAGAACTTTTTGGTCAGAAACTTATTACCTTTTAAATCTTCACTAAAGTTAGGTCAATATTTTAAAAAATGTAAACTGTAACTGGACAAAAGTCAATGTTCTAGAAACTCATTATTTTAGGAATATTTATAAAACAATTTTCTTCAAAGGGATAGGTAGTAATCAAAATGCAAATTCAGTAATTGCTCTGCCTCCTCAAGATAGAACCTGCCACTCAACAATACTGAGTAAACCACAGAAGGAGGACTGAAATAGCCACCTTCCTTGCTCTGTGCATCGTTCCTGAACACCAAATATATATACGCCCAATAGTCATCATGTAAAACATTAATTTCTCCATGGATTTCTTTCTAATTCATATTATAATGCTAAGAACTCAGATCTCTTAAGTATCTGTACATATTATTATAAATGTACTGGGTTGGCCAGAAAGTTCCTTTGGTTTTTTCCATAAAATGGCTCTAGTAGCGCTTAATTATCTTTAACTTTATTAGAAACAATTTTGTTAGATGGTATTGTGACAGTTGACATACCAGTGTGCGTTTAAAAAAAACCATCAAATTTGGTGAATTTTTGTGTAGCCATTTTAATATTGAAGATGGGAGAAAATATGCAACGTTTTTGGTGTATTATGCTTTATTATTTCGAGAAAGGTAAAAACACAACTGAAATGCAAAAAACAATTTGTGTAGTATATGAAGAAGGTGCCGTGACTCATCAAACATGTCAGAAGTGGTTTTCGAATTTTTGTGCCGGGGATTCTCGGTGGACGATGAGCCATGGTCAGTGAACCAGTTGAAGGGATAGCAATCACCTTCAAATGGAGACATTCACTGATAAAAATCAACGTTATACCACACAGGAGATGGCCAATAAACTCAAAATATCCAAATCCGCAAAGTTCAATGTGTTTTTTATTTTATGGAAAAAAGTAAATGAACTTTTTAGCCAACTCAGCACATGGTATGACAACTATCAAAACCTAAAATACCCAATCATTCGATAAGCAAGGAGGAGCTGGACTATAACTAAAAATATTCTTTAATTACAAAAGCTTTTCTCCCTTTGAAATTTATTACTCAATAAAGTTTGGCAGGCACAATTATGTCTACCAAAATCAACAGTAACACATATCACTGCTATAAAATTCACATTAAGCAAAATGTGAAAAACATGAGTAAAAAATGAATAAATGACACAAAAAGGGAAAAAATGGAAATAAAACACAGAAAGAAGAAGAAATACACTTGGGAAAAAAGTGTTGGAAAATCGTCTCTTAATAAAACATTTTTCCCACTATGAGAACAGGACGTTTATATGCTCCTCTCTGATTGCCGGTACAGTTAATGTCATCTCTAAAATGCACTGGAAAGCACAGTCCTTGGTTGAAGTGCTTCTCCCATCCTTCACTGATGAAGAGTGGGGCATGTGGGGAAAGGAAAGGAATAGATTAACGGGGGCTGAAAGGAAAGACAGGGGGGTCCAGACAAGTCTCAGGCACCTTGGCCGGCCGTGGGGCACTCATGGTGCTCTCAAGGAAGGCGGGGGAAGGAGAGGAAGAGCAGTGATGTCACAACTTTATGTACTATTAAACTTTCATCTTGAGGCAATCCTGATTTCATCTAATCCACCAAGTAGCCTGTCCGTCAAGGAAAAAAAAAACAAAAACAACTTCTACTGCCACCATGGAAATGGCAACGATCATATGGAACTTTGATCACGAATACCCCGCAGATTCTGGCTCAAACTCTGATGCATTTTCCATTACCTTGGACTTTGGCTGACCCGATCAAATCACAGAAAAGTTTCTTTTTCAATTTAGGTATAATTAATCCTTCTTTCTCAGGAATTTGACTTCTCATAGACTTATTTCATTCAGTTAGCGTGAATAGCAACAGCAAGCATATTTTAAATTCAACATAAAAGGAAAAAGTGATACATCTAACAAAAGGTCATACCTGGTGGTATTTCCTGCTGTTCCTCTGCTGGGGGTGCCCGCATTTCTGAAATAAATAGTAAAGTTACAATCCATTACATATTGCTGACCGTTTTTAACATATAGATTGCTGGTACTTAAGTTACAATGATTATTTTTACAGACTTTTCCAAAATTCAACTGCAATCATTATAAAAACATTGTTCTTATACCATCACAACAAAGAAGAATCAGCTATAAACTTCACAAAATGTTGTACATTTTTCAAGTGTTCTGTACAACAGACTTTACAAATTATCTGCCTAAGTGACTAACCCCAAAACCCACTGCCAAACAAAGGAGATATGAACTAAAACCTAGGTTTTCACCAATTTTGCATCAGGCTTGATAGGAAAGCTGAAAAAAGACATCTAAAGCATCCTGTTTCTTCTTCAAAATTTTTAAATTCATAAGCCTAATTTTAATGTGAATAAAAACACAAAGAAATTAAACTGAAATAGAATTTAAAAAATAAATCGCTATACTTAACAGAGGTTTTTGAAAAATAACATCAAGGTAACATTCTAAGACTAACCAAAAACATGGATATGAATTTTTAACATCTTATATTTTTCCCTGGTTGCCTCAACCACTTACAACTGAAGTGACTTCAGCTCTCACCACCCAGCTGTATAATGATATAGTGATCTAAATTCACTCTATAACAGCACCGTACATCATATATTAATATCTTTATCTCTAATGCCACATGACATTGCCTTAATCTCGGGATAAGATTAGAACAGCTTTCCTTTTGCTCCTAAAGATGTGTAAAGACTCTGGTTTAAAGGAGGAATTTCTAATGGCATTCTCTAAAACTCGAAATGTTTATGCAGCTATTTTAATCATGTTTTTTTCTGGCATTAATTTGCTTCTATTTATATGATATATGTTCACAATAGAAGAGTTGGAAATAGTTTATGCAAAAGTTAAAAAAACAGAAAAAATATTCCCACTGATTATTATCCTGGTGTATTTCTTAGGGCAGCACCACCGGTGTTTACCAGCTTTTCCATGTCACAATGGGCTTGTTCACTGGTTTGCCTATTTATTTCCTTCTTTTTTTTTTTTTTTAAAGATTTTATTTATTTCTTTTCAGAGAGAGGGGAAGGGAGGGAGACAGAGAGGGAGAGAAACAGCAATGTATGGTTGCTCCTCACATGGCCCTCACTGGGGACCTGGCCCACAACCCAGGCATGTGCCCTGACTGGGAATCGAACCGGGACCCTCTGGTTCCCAGTCCGCGCTCAATCCACTGAGCTACACCAGCCAGGGCTATTTCCGTAATCATTTAGAGATATATTAGCACTCTATCAACTTCACCAGTAGTTTTTTTTAATCAGAATTTCTTTTACTTTTGTCATTTTAGGTGCATTTGAAAAAACCACGCACATCAAAAGTATCATTTACATTGCTATTTCCATCACTAAGAAAGCCTCATTATTACTGCAAGATTAATTCCCATCTAGGTTTATCCTGAATAAATGTACATTGAGCAGACATATCAGAAACTTATTTTGGTACTGATGATTAACAAGAGAATTTTATAAAGGAAATAGCAAATGCAATATCAGCAAAACCAAAAGAGTTACCCACTGATACATAATACTTTGTTTTTACTCCAGGACTTTTTAAACTCACTTCAGTTTCGCATTCATTCCCACTGATTTACTCAAATAGCTTTCTGTTCTTCTGCTCTCCCATGTTCTTCTCTACTGGTGCCCCCCCTGCCTCATGGTTATTCCTGTTCCAACAAACCTCACAATGTGGGGATTCCTTAGAGCTCAGCCTGGGATTGCTGGTCTTCGCTCCCTGCAGTCGCTTCCGAAATGATCTTTGCCATCTTCATGAAGTTAATACCATCCTCATGATGGCAGCTCCCAAACATTTACACCCATCTCAGATCTCCCCCGTTCTTGTTCGGATGGGCACATCCAACTCCCTACTTGGTACTTCCATCTGGGATCTCTCATAGTTCCCAAACAAAGTATCTGCTATGGAGACTTTGATTTTCTTCCCTAAACTAGTTCTTCTGACATCTAGTTTTCTTTTCAGAAAATGGCCCCAGAATGTGACAGTTATTCAAACCAAACCAAAGGCTGCCTTCATTCCCTTTACTTCACAACAATCAGAAAGTCCCATCAGTTGTAATTCAAAAGTGGATCACAAGTTCAAAACTCTCCCTCCAACTCTACTGCCATTATCTTACTCCAGGCCATGAAGATCACTTCCCCGGATTAGTACCCCAAAATTTCCTAACAGTGCAGTCTCTGCTTCGATTCTTGCTCCATCCAACCCATTCTCTAACTAGAAGTAACTCTTCAAACTATAAAGGAGTTTATGCCATATCTCATTGTTGCCACAGACCCTCACTGTACTTAGAATATAATCCAAATTCCTTATGAGGTCTGCCAAGGTCCCAAATGATCTATCCCCTGTCTCTTTATTGCTCAAGCCAATTCAAATTTGGTTTTCTGTTACCCACAACAGAAAGTCACCCTACTGGAACAGACGGGGAAGAATAGAAGAGTTTATGCACAGGACTGATATAGGAAGATCTGCATTTCTGAAGACATTGTCCTGACGGGACCATGAAAGATGGATTTAAAGGGGAAGTGCATGAGTTGAGACGAATAGCTAGAAGATTACTGCTGTTGTCTAGGAAGACGATGGGGGGCTGAACTAGATCACCAGAGTTACAGAGAAAAGAACAGATCTGAGAGGTGCTGAGGTAGCCTGGTCAACAGCACTTGGGATTGGCTACAGAAACAGGGTGAGGAAGACTCAGTGATGACTCCCAAATTTCTCGCTTGGGGATCCAGGTATATATTGGTGCAACCAGCCAAGACAAAGGAAGACCGGGAAAGAGAAGGCTGGTGGACAGGTAGCGCTAAGGAGCACCCCCTCGGTGTCCACTCAGGTGCTGCAGGAGCACAGAAACTGAGCGTGGGACTGAAGGCACAACAGTCCGGAGCCCCACTGTCCACCAGAAGGAACTCCCCTAACAGCCTCTGCTAGGTCCTCTACTGGCTTAGCAAAACTCCTAAAAAACACAAAGGACCCAACTTTCAACCCATTTCTGCCCATGGCTAACCCCTTCTCCTACAATTTAAAGGGGCCTCCTCGCTGCAGCTTAACCACCGCTGGCCTGGAACCCGGGCACTCGTGTTCTCTGACCCCCAGGGCACGGTACAGAGATTTAAGACTAAATGCTTACTAAATACTTGTTGAATACATGAACATATTTTAAATATGAAAAGTATACCATATCTATAAAAACTTACCATCCAAAATTATGTTTGACTCTTCTGCAGCATTGTCTGAAAAAAAGAAAAATAAAAAACTCAAACACGACTTATATTAACTCAAATCTGTTAGATCCCTGAATTAACTTATATCCGCTCAGATACCTAAAATTGGCTCCTTTTAGACTAGGGTTTCTTACGGAGAGACTCACGAGTATTCATACTAGGGTATCAACTTTCATTCCCAAACAGTGTTAAAGAGTGCATCCAATAGGCTGATGTTATCCCTGTTGACATCAACCTTCCAACATTAGTAGGGAATAAATATATGAACGATATCCAATTACTTTCTTGGTGAAATGAAAATGTCTTAGTTTCTTACCACATCTGTCTTTGTTCCATGACTTCCACAAGTTTTAACAAATACAAGAGGGGCTGACCTGCAGGGGGAAACATTTGCTCGGAGAAAAAGCTTACCTGAACTTTCTATCCCTTCACTTTCAGATGGTTCATCTACTAAAAAATACACAGAAAAGAAAATCTTTTAGTGCTACATAACTCTCAGATTAGCACAACGTTGGCCAGACAGTTCAAGAGCAGAGACAATGTCAAGTTTATCCTCGAGGTCTGCGGCTCAGTCACTGGGAAGGGGCAGGGTGGGGAAGAGTCTGGTCTCAAGTGAAATAAGCCCAGATTCAAATTCCCGGTCCTCCACTTTTTAACCATAAGAGACATACGCTTCCTTCCTGTAAAACAGGGAAAATTTAAGTTCTTCCCCAAATCCTGGGTGGCACTGAACTTCCTTTATTTTCTTCATGTCTGTGGTGAAGGCTCTGAGTTCCCCAAGACTCTACCCTGCTTGCCACTCTGGGTCCATGTGTTCACTGCCCAGATTCTCCGCTTTGTTTAGGGAACAATTCTCAGATCTTCCACTTGGGGCAAACAATCCTGGCACCAGCCTCTGAGAACGACCTTAATTCCTGACGCTGACCAGGGCCCATAGCCCACTGCCCCTGGTATGTACGTGCATGGGGCTCAGTGTCCTCTGCGCTACCACAGAGAAGGCTCTTGTTTCCACATGAGTCCTCTCTCATCCCCGCTGGGTCGCAGCTTTCTCAGTTAACCTGATCCCTACTTGTTCCATTTTCCAAAATTCCTGAAACTTTCTTGTACACTAACAGCAAACTTTCTTATTTTCCCAACAGGATTATCAATTTATTCTTTTTTTGTTCATTTAATAAAAAAACTTTATTGAGCACCTACTAATCTTTTTATTTTATTTTTTTAGATAGGGAAAGGGAGAGAAACATTGATGTGAGAGAGATACATCGATTGGTTGCCACTCACACACCCCCAACTTGGGACCTGGCCTGCAAGCCAGGCATGCGCCCTGACTAAGAATCGAACCTGTGACCTTTCAGTTCACAGGCTGGCACTCAATTCACTGAACCACAGTAGCCAGGGTGAGCGCCTACTATTTTTGTGACATTCTCAGTGGTGGGGTGGATGGAGCAAGGGACAATTTTTAATATATCATTTTCTGTCCTTTTGGTGGCTTTAAGAGGAAGGAGCAGTGAATACATGCTCACTCTGTCATCCTGAGCCGTATATTTAAACATGCTAAAGTCGCTACCAATTTAAAAAGAAAGCGCTTTCCTGAGCCTGCTTCTCCTGGCCTTCTTTCTTTCCTCCATTTTAGCCTACTTTCTTTAAAACCGGAGGCATGGATACATGGAACAGACTGACAGATCTCAGAGGGGAGAGGGGTGGGAGGACTGGAAGAGATCTGCCACAGAACATATATGTGTGCATGCATAGCCCATGAACACAGACAACAATGTGGCGAAGGCAGGGGGAGGGGGGAGGGGCAAAGGGGAGGGGGAATGGGGAACACCTACTGTAATAGTGTCAACAATAAAAAACCAGTCATTTACATTTCCTGTCTCATCTCCTCACTTCCTCTTGTCAACCCACTCCAACCTGTCTTCCAGCCCAACCACATCTGAAAAAGGCTCCTCTAAGACCAACGAGCATATTATTTTTTTAAAGTATATCTGACATGCAACAGTACATGAGTTTCAGGTG
The DNA here is from genome assembly GCA_004026765.1 of Micronycteris hirsuta. Classification (NCBI taxonomy): domain Eukaryota; kingdom Metazoa; phylum Chordata; class Mammalia; order Chiroptera; family Phyllostomidae; genus Micronycteris; species Micronycteris hirsuta. The sequence continues at coordinate 11,836 of PVJI01007077.1, forward strand.
TTCCACACAGTGATTCTTCATTTATAAACCTTACAAAGTGACCACCACGATAAATCCAGTAACCATGTGCCACGGTACAAAGTTATTACCTTACTATTGACTATATTCTCTATGTTGTGCATTATACCTTCTGACTTAATTTACAACTGTAAGTTTGTACCTCTTGTTCCCCTTCACCTTTCTCACCCAGCCCCCTAACCCCCTCTCCCCTGTGTCCATGAGTCTGAACAGATGGGCCCCTTATCGAATCTAGTGGGCTCTTTCCACCCTCACCATACTGGATCTCCTAGCAGCTGTTTCCTTTTCAAACACTATTGCACTTGGACTTCAGTGTGACCATATTCTCCTTTTATTCCTTCCTTTCTCCTTCTCAATCTGCTTTATCATTTCACCCTTTTCTTAAGAGGCATAAAATGCTGGCTTTCATCAAAGTCCAGCCACAGGACTTCCTGTCTTCCCACTCTCTCCTCAATGATCTCGGACTTTGGCTTCAATTACACACACATGCTCACAATTCTCAAACTCACAGCCACAAACTGGACTTCCTTCTGAGATCTAAACATCATCTCTTGGCTTATTAGATATCCCCCTTGGATGTCTCAACATGTACGGACTGGACCACCTGGCTTCCAGGTCTCGCTCTCCACTCTCCTGACTTAGGAAAAAGGCACCACTACCCATCAATGCACAAGGCAGAACAGCGGGCGTGGTTCTTGACGCCCTGTTCTCTCTCCCCAGCTACACCCACACATCAAGTGCTGTCAACTTTATCTTCCAACACTTCTCAGCTTTGCCCACTTCCCTTCACTTTCACTACCAAACACTCTTGTTTAAACTACTCTCATCTCTGTCCAATGTCTGCCCATTGAAAAGAGTTCGTGCCGAAGTCCCTGTGAGGCCTCCATAGTACTAGACGGAATGCATGTTTTTGGTGCTCACCTTGCGTAGGCCCTCAGCAGCACAGGACACTACTGAACATCTATTTCCAGACACTCGTCTTCTTTGACTCCTCATGTGGCAGAGATGTGTCACAGGGCAAGATCAGATTTAGATAACCGCAATAACCATCCTAAATGGTCTCCCCATAGCTACTCTAGTCTCTCTCCAGTCAATTTCCTACACATCAGGCTGACCAATCTTTACGAAACACAGATCTGACTTTGTAGTACCCTAAACAGTGCCCTTCAGTGGCGATGAACATCTCCGACCCACCTCCAGGCATCGTCTGGACCAGGACTGTCTCACAGCCTCAGCCCACGTCTCTCTGGTTAACCTCCACACTCCACACACATCTTCCCACCTCGGAGCCTTCCAACTACGTTCCAGGCACCCTTCCCCTTTCTTTGTCAACTGTGCTCATCCACGGCTCAACTTCAGGGACGCACTCCCTGGTCCACAAACTAGGCAGGGTCTCTACTGAGTACTCTTGTACTACACTTGTTCTCACCAGCCCTCAGCACACTGTAACTAAGTACTAAATTGTAATCATTTGTGTAATTTCCACCTTCTTGGTAAAATATAAGGTCCGTGGGAATAGGAACCATGCGCGCGCTCCTTACTAGCATTGCTCCCGTGTCCTATGTTTTGGCCATAAGGTTCTTAAAACATATGTAGTGTACAATAGTAAGCCCATTAGGTGGCAAGACCGTACCGTCACTTTTCAGGTGTATCCAATGTAGGCTTGATGCTTTCTACAGGAGTTCTAACGTGAAAAGCTGGTTCTCTCTACAGCTTTAGTAAGCTGCTGGTTTTCCAGGTTCTAGAGTTGGGGGAATTTAATACAGAATGTAATCTGTTTCCCACTAAAAATAGTTTTGATTTCACCCTGCTGGCAGTCTCGCTTATGTACAGTCACTCGGTTTCCCAAGTTTGGTTCCTGAATTCTACAAAGGTGTTTTGTTAACACATAGTGAGTGATCCTGTGTTCTATTAGATCTATTTTGTTTGAAAAAGTTGATGTTCTATAGCAAGGTAATCCAAAGTTGATCACTTAGGTAATATTTATTATTCTTTGTTAACATTTTAAATTACATTTATTATGACATTCTGCCTTCAGAAATACATTTATTTTTAGAACATCTTTTTAGCATATCTAATTTTACACTTTTTTCATTTAATTTTAAAGTTCTGTAGTCTGTAAATTATGTTCCAAGCATATTCTTTTCATCGTATTCAGAAAAACACTAAAATGACCGGCAGAAATTAGAAAAGGATTTCAAATCCTACCTCTGCATGCAAGTTTTAATTTCCAAATTCCTATTTTCTTCCTCCAATTCAAAATTGAAAAGAAAATACAAATGTAATCATAGTTGCCAAGTTATTTCATTTCCCATAAAAAAAAAAAAAAAAAAAAAACTAGTCCCTGGGGATAGAATCCAGGCTCCTTCCAATGTCATCACTCACATCTTAACAGAAACAGCTGCTGTGGCTGGCAGATCTTAATAGAGTCTCAAATCTTAAATACACACACTTAATAAATTAGTTTATCAGGTCTACACAAGCCATTCTTAATTTTCTCCAATCAAGATTTACCAAGTATCGTGAGACTACCAATTTCTTGAAAAGGGGCTCTTTATTATTCATATATGAATGCCATGCCCTAGAACTACCTAACACATAGAAAGTTCTCCATATTTGCCTCAAACACTATGTATTTATCCATCCTTCTTGCTTCACATGCAGGCTTATATTGACTAACTTCTTTCCTTCTATAGTCATCCTTGAAGATACTGGAATAGAGAGGATACACCACTATCTCTATTGACACTTAGTCATATGAACTTATGCATATTATTCACATTTTTGGAACCTTATTTTTCTCATCACGGAAGCAGCGAAGATATAATCTATTCCATGAAGCTTCATAAAACAGCACAAGAAGTTCTCCGGCAACAAAAGGAGCTATAATTACCTAACTGTGAATCTGATGCTACTCATGGCACAGATTTGCCAGAACTATTTTCTCCATGCGGCCTTTAAGCCCGGAATGAAATTCTTCTGCACCTTTTTCACGCTGGCAGATCAATCATCTTCACTGCGGAGTGGGATTAATTTGTAGAAGCAGCTAGAATAGTTGAAGTCTGACTAAAATAGCTTTCCGAGCACAAGATATATTTTAGTCAAAGAACCACAGTGACTATAAAGTAATGAGGTAAGTTTTCTTGAATAATTTTTAACTGCTTCCTAAGGCAGCTTGCAATGAGTTTAAGAAATTATTTAGGCAATGGCAAACCAATGAAATAGGTAAACAATATCCGCCAGTAAATTCCTTGAAAACTACAATTCATTTGGATGTTTTAAGTTATGGTTTTGTAGCTTAAAATGTTATTCTCTATACAACACAGTCAAACTCGGAGAATATTTTAAAACAAGTAGGTGGCTTAAGTTTAAGAAGCATCTCATACCTTGTTGACCATGGTCTTGGTATGTTACATCATCTGCAGAAAAAAGAATAAAATCAAACTAAATATTAGTTGAGTTGTTGTGTATAATTACTCAGCTAAAAAACACAATCTGAAATACAGAATTCTATTTCTTTAAATATTAATGTTTGCACAGTCAATGAATAATGTCTCTGCCCAAAAACAACGAAAGGGAAGGGCAGGAAAATTATTTCCATGCAAATTCCTCAAACTGGCACAAAGCAAGATACGCAAAAGAAGAGTTAAGAATTAATATTCTGTTTTCTGCAGAGCCAGTGGTAGATGAGGTAAAATATGAAAGCCTCATATTTTTTTATAATAAAATTTTGTTACAAAGTTTTATATTAGGTGTTAAAATTACTTCTTGGCCTCCTTTAAAATAAAAATCACCATGTTAACAAAACACTGCAACTGTAAATCTTTAACAATGTTTAAAATCTAGTGAAAATATTCATCTAGTACCTGCATCACGGTACATTCTTTCATCATCATCTACTGTTGGTTCAGTGGAATCTAAAAAAAAAAACAAGAAAAAATATATATCTCTTTGTCAACCAAGCAAAAAACCAAACACATTACTAGACATCATTCTAAAATTATTTACAAAATAAATTCTAATCTTCACAACTGTGTAAGATAGATATTATCATTATCATTTAATAAAATTTAAGACAAATAAAGTTCCATAATTTGCTAAGTCAAAAGACAGGAAGGACCAGTACCAGGATTTGCACCCAGTCGGACTCCACCCCATCCTTCTGCCTCATTCATTTCCAAATACTCTTTCTGGTCTGGTCTATGAAGACCAACATCCCAATGGGGATCTGAGAAACACAGCTCCTTTTTTCCTCATTCCCCATATAATATTCAACTACATCCAGAAATTTCTATAACTACCCGAGCAACCACAAATGATTATGAGTATTATAAAGAGCACTCTGTTGAATCAGAATCAACCATTAACCTAGGGATAAAATGGCCTTGGCCACAGCCTCAAATAAAAACACATCACAAACCTGAATTTTCCTGTTTATACATCGTATCTTCTATATCCTGATTATAGGCCTGGGGAGCTATAAATGAGGAAATAATTAGAAAATTACAAATATATTCCAAGGAAGAAGAATTATACTTGATATTCAAAATAGGAACAGCACAATTTCTAATAATGATAGAAATGTAAAATCAAATCCCATTCATGCTCAAACTCATCTTGTCTCATGGAACAAACAGGTACAACCTGCGCTAATGCCTAATGCAAAGATGAGTAAGACAGTCCCCACCACAAAATGGTGAAGCTATATGCCTATTTAGCTTATGCAAATTCAACCATATTCAGAAAACAAAATAGGATGGATTGACACAAAAACAGAATACATCCTATATTAAATTCCCCAAAGACAGAGGGAGACAGACAGACAGACAGACAGAGATAGCAGCGCAGGGAATCCTCCTCCCATCAACTCAGCAAGCACCTGCCACGCAGCCTGAGCCGGAACACCCCCAGCTTCCAGCCCCTCACTTGGACTCAACACCTGAGTACTCCCAGGCTGCAACGCAAGTTTATGTTTGCAGACACATGGTTCAAGTGGTGTGGGCCCTCAATGCCAGCCGTCAATAGCACGTGGTCCTCCAGCACAGAAAGAAGGACCTACTCCGACACTGGAAGGAAACTGGACCACAACATAGGCTCATTCCTGAAAGATGATGTGTTCATCTTCAGTGTGGACATACCTTCTGGGGACACATGGCATGGGACAATACATAATTCTGACCTTTCACTGACTTTGTAATGTCAGACTACAAATCATGAAATTCTACTGTATCTTTTGACCTAGTAATCCCACTACTAGGAACTTATCCTCAGGAAGGAGACTTCAAAAACACGAAAACTATACAAAGATATAGATATATATATATGCATATATACATAACTATGATGTGTAAAATAACATAATCATTAAGCATGTATTATATATTTGACACATTAAATATAATGGATTACTAATAAAGGACCATAGGCAATGTTTTCTCTCTCAATGCTCTTTTATAGCAAAAGACCCATTCTAAGCAAAAAAGAATATTAAATTGAAATCTCACCTGTCTCTTCTACATGGTAACTATCTTTAGTTTCTAGGAAAAAAACAACATTAAATCAATATATTACCTGATAAAGTGGCATGTGTATATACTGTGTATGTATAGTCTGACCCTATTATCATTGATTCTATTTTGAAGGCAAATAACTATTAAAATCAAACATGAATACATCAATTAAACATCTGCCAAACACTACCTTTCGCTAGAACTACATTTAGAAATGATTTCCACGTTCTCTCTGATCCACTCAACACCCCTCGAGGCTGACAGACGCCACAGCCTCGGCTGGAGGGAGGATAACCGCGGCAGAGTAACAGTGACAGAGGCTGGACCCAGAAAAGGCGTAGCTCTAATCTCCCTCAGATCCGCTGTGGCGTTCAGTCCTTCAGGACAAAAGTGTCCTGCCTACAGATGGGAATCCACAGCTGGGTAGGACAGAAGCTGAGCACATGAAACATAAACAGCCTCCCCACACTTCTGCCCAAGGCTGGCTGCTCTGTAGTACCAGCTGCAACGCCTTGACAGTTACCCACTTTGGGCCTCACTCCCTAAACATTCCAATTCACTTTGTCTTGGGTGGGTTACACATATTCTTTTAAAAGCTCTCTAGGTGGTCTTCATTGTGCCCAGGATTGAAACTATCTGTAGGGCTATCAGTCATCTTAGTGGACTTGTTCATAAAAAGTTCCCTCTCTGGATCCATGACCCTATGGCCCTGGACCTTTTTACCTTTACAGGCACTGTGGGTTGACCTACTGCCTGTTTCTCATAGCTCTGTCTATTTCTCTGAACTTGGTTTAGGCTTAGCTAATCCTTGAGCCCTGCCAGGGACCTCTGGTCTAGATTCCGTGTGGCTTGTGGTGCTGCGCTGCTGCCCAGGCCCCGGGGCAGCTTTGCCGTGGACTGATGACGGGGTGGGAAATGTTGTGCCACGTGGTTAATTTGTGGCGGTACCATCAACCTTTCCCCCACCTTCCGCACACGCTTGCTTTCTTTTATTACTCTTTAAAAATGAAACATGCATCTTAAAAAGAATGTTTCATTAGTACTCATTTTAAAAATAAAATTGTATCATTTACACGTGCATATTTTAAGTAAAATGACATAAATTAATCAGAGTACAAAACTTGTGGCTTAAAATCTTTTAAGAACTCATCAAGGTCTTAAAGGACTACTTTAACAAAAGAGAGAGATATCATAAGAAGAAAGTATTTGTACTTATTTAGCAGGGCTTCTAATAATCATGGTAGTCTCATATTAAAGCAGAGCAGAGCACAAAATATATAAAGAGTTTCTATCACAAAGAAACTGCTTTTCTATATATCAATAATCAAAAACTATAACATGTCTACTGCTAATGATCCAAGGTAAACTACTCAACTAATACACAGATAACCAGAGGACCCCCATGTTTGCTGCAGCATTATTCCCGGAGGCCTTTGATAGATGATTGGCTAAAAGGGATGTGGTACCTACATACTACTCAGCCATAAGAAAAGATAAAACAAGTCATCTGTAACAATATGGAAGGATCTTGCAACTATTATGCTAAGCAAAATAAGTCAGACAGAAAAAGTCTAGAACCATATGATTTCGCTCATATAGAATATAAAACTGAAGACAACAAATAAACAAGAAAAACAAACAAAAACGCATAGACCCAGACAACAGACCCATGGTGGTTACCACAAGGATGGGAGGTGGGGGTAGTAAAGGGTAAAGGGGGTCAAGTATATGGTGATGGAAGAAGATTTGACTTGGGCTGGTGAACACACAATGCAAATGCAATAGACAGATGATGTATTATAGAACTGTACACTTGAAATCTATATATTTATTAATGAATGTCACCCCAATAAATTTAATTTAAAAATTAAAACAAAAATAGCCCTGACTGATGTGGCTCAGTGGGTTGGGTGTCCTGCAAACCAAAATGTTACCAGTTCGATTCCCGGTCAGGGCATGTGCCTGGGTTGAGAACCAGGTCCATGTTTAGGGGCATGAGAGAGGCAACCAATGGATGTCTCTCTAACACACTGATGTTCTTCTCCCTCTCTTTCTCCCTCCTTTCCCCTCCCTAAAAATAAATAATAAAATGTTTAGAAATAAATAAATAAAATAAAATATTGAAACAGAAGAAATGTCAAGTAACTATGGTCTGTAGCCCAGATCAATCCTGCCTCCTGATTTCGTGATAAACTTCTACTGCAACACAGCCGTAAATACTTGGGAATCGTCCAAGGCTGCGTCTGCACTGCGGCGGCAGAGCTGACCGGTTCCCACGGAGGCTACGTGGTCTGAAAAGACCAAAATATCGACCTTCTGGCTGTTTATAGAAAAAGCCTGCCAATCCCTAGTATAAAAGCTAGCAATTGTGTTCCACCCACTGCAGTTACAGAGTTTACGTCAGAACAAGAGCCTGTGACAGGTTATCAAACAAAATATTTCACCAGTTGTTTGAATTTTTTATAACCCACGGCACTCTAGAGAGAACCATAAAGTAATCGGCTAGAGTATTTATTTCACTTACTTTCTATAAAAAATTTATATGTTCTGAGTTTCCCTAAAAATGCTTTCAATCAAAATTAGGATATCTATTTATTTTAAGGGAAAAAAGCATTTTAATTGAAAAGTTTAGCTTCAACTTAAAAAAAAAACTGTACATAAAAGTTAAATATTGGCTCTAAAGATGTTTAACAAAAACTTAAATAATTTTAATTACAAATTGCCTATTATATTTTATTCTGAAAGCCAAAAAACAAAAAATGTTCTACCTTCCTGAAACGTTCCAGTTTCCAGGGATCCAAATCTATCATCCGTATCACTTCCAACAAGGAAATCGCGAACTTCTGATTGCTGTTCTCCTGCCAGCCCTTCCTCCTCTCGTTGTAAGTCTTCTCCTTGAAATGACAATGAACACAGAGACACAGGTGTACAGCAGGGGCTCATAGCCCCCAACAGACACTGCACGTGCTGGCCCACCTGCTGGCGGTGGGTAGGTCTTCTCTCACTGGACCATGAACCCCGGAAGGTGAAGAACCTCATATATTCTGTTCACTATGTATGCCCAGCACCGAGGGCCATGCCTACCATAAGCAGCGCTCAATCAACATTTAATGTATGAATCAATGAATTCATAAATATTAATGTATTTTCCTCTTCAATTCAGATCAAAGAGAAGGTTATTCTGTGACCTTTTGTTGAGAATTGACATAAAATTCCATGTAACGATCTTAAAACAACTCTATATTAACACTGTATCGCAGCAGGCAGCTGCCTGCCTAAACCGTCTGCTAGATCATCTGCATTGGGTCTCCTGGATTACACTGTTTCTGAAGGTTCCTATGTTACAGTCTTTAAGTTTTGCAAAGATGCCCCTGTCCTTTTCTAAGACTTCTGTCATATTCTGAACTGTTCTTTTGTGTAGATGTTGGAAATGCTGTCTTATTCCAGTTCAATACAGTACAGATTGTCACCGTGGTGTAAAGGAGTTCTCCCCAGAGTAACTTGACATGGCTTCGAGCAGAATACGTCCTGTATGTAACACTCTCATTGAAAAACTCAAGTGAACAAGATTTAGCTGTGCAGTGTGGTATAGTGGTTAGAGGTGTGGGGTCTAGGGAATGTATGGCCCCAGATTTAGGTTCTTCCACACTAGCTGTGTGACCCTGAGCAAGTTTCTTAACTCCTCTGTGCCTAAAATTTCTCTTTCATAAAAAGGAAATAAGAGTACCTACTCATAGCATTGTTGTAAGGATTAAAGCACTTAGCAAGATGCCTGGCACACAAGTCTTTGGGTGGTGGTGTTATTTTTGTTGTTGTAACTTCAAACATCATGCTCATCACAGTAAGAACCACATTACTATTTCTGATGCTATGGAACTCTACCCCAGGACTGCAAGGATCCCTTCGTTACTTTTAACAAGGCATGGTGATGCTCGCAGGACTTAGCGAATTATGTAAGCCCATTTATGTCAATGCTATTGATATGTTTTCTGTCTTCTCATCATAGCCTGCTACATTTTTTCTTCTCATTTCAGATTTTTGTTGCTCAGGATATCAATTACCGATTCTCACTCCTGTCAGTAATTTTACCACTCTTTATCTTACTGCCATATTCCTTTCCCTTTCTGTCACTTTATCCAGTATAAGTTGATGGTTTTTATGTGAGGAGGATTTACCTCTCTCAGCCAAATCTCGCCCACAATCCGTGAGTCTCCACCGCCCTGTCAGTGGAACTCCGATGTTAAAAAAACAGCGTGCTCAGGGCTCACTAGACCCAGGGCATCGCCGAGCCCTCTGCAGCCACAACACCCCACTCTGAAGGATGAGGAACTTGAGAGACTTTTAAGGCCACGCAGCTCATAGATGGTAGCTTCAGGACTTAACCCCAACAATGAAACACAGAGTGATGGGGAAGAGAGTCCACTTCAGAGACAGGGGTCCGGGACGCCACGTTTGGTCTGCTAAGATGGGAAGACTGGATCTCTCTCTCTCTCTCTCTCTCTCTCTCACACACACACACACACACCACACACACAAGATGCAAAGGCCCCAAGGCAGGGATGGGTTTACAATTACCAGGGAGAGAAGGCCAGCTGGGCTAGAGAAAGTGACTGAGGGGAGAGAGGCCAGGCCACATCAAACACAGGGAACAGAGGAGCACGGATGGAAACGGCCCCAGCTGGACACCCCCGAAGTGGTCATGCAAGAGGCGATGGTGAGGGCTGACACGCTGCAGAGTCCAGACACGTGCTGGAGGCAAAGTCGACAGGACCTGCTCATGGGTTACGTGTGGGGGGAGAAGAGCAGAGAGTAATCAAGGAAGATTCCCAGGTTTTTAGCTGAAGCAACTGAGGGGATAAGGAGACCATGAACGAAAATGTAAGACTGAAATAAGAGCAAATATGTATTAGAGGGGGGCAGGGGGGGAGCTGTGAGATGGAGAGGAATCAGGAATTCAGCTTTAGGTGCAATTTAAATCTAAGGGACTCAAAAATCATGCAAATGGAGATAAGCATGCATCTGGATAAACCAGGAGCTTAGATGAGAGGTCAGGGCTGTGGACATAAATTCAAAAGTGATACAACTAACATATAAAGCCATGGCCTCTGTGATCTTCTAAGGAGAAAGTCTTGATAATGACGAGAAGGATCCAAGATGAAGGCTCTTGTCAAAATCACAGGGGCCAGACTTGACTTCTCCCTGTTCCGTCTTAATTCCTACACCTGCCCACCTAAATGTCTACCAGGCCTTTCCACTTTCTCCCTCCCACCTTTGGGCCACCAGGGCAGTCTCCCCTCCGACGCCCCTCCCACCCGTTCTTCGTGCTGCAGACAGAGTGCACAGCACAGCGCCCTCCCATGGTTCCAGTGACTTAGAACCAAGTAAAAACATCCTCTCCCTTGTCGCCCGCCACCTCCGCCCCCATGTGCCGGCCATCCTAAACTACTCCGTGATCCTCTTTTGCCTGTGGACTTTTTTCACGTATGTCCTTTGCTTAAAATACCTGCCGACAACATGTGCCTGGCGAAACACTATACCGTGTTCAGCTCCTAAATCAAAACATCATTTCTTCGGGAAGCTGAGCAACCTCACAACCTGAGCCAGCCCCACGTGGCATCCTGTATGTCATCACCACAGCCCTTACTTCATTATGTCAAAATCACTTACTCTGACTGCATCGTCCTTGTCCAAAACAAGATGCAGAAAAGGCAGGACGTATGTGCAGGTGTGCTTCCCTAGCTGAGACGAAACCAGTAGAAAGGGCACAGGCTCCTGGAGCCCTGGCAGCCAATGGCAAAGACCTACAGCTCGGCAAAGGCTTGTCTCCCAATCAGCACATAGGGAACCAGACGGGGTGCTTTACCCTTAACCCCCAAACATCTGACTGAAAAGGACAGTTTACTAGGCCAGTTAAAGCTCGATTTAAATGAGGAAAATTGTTTGTTTTTAAGGAACAATTTTTTTCTTTTAGGACTACCTTTAGTTCACAACGAATCATTGGAATTATGAGGGCATCAAGTGTTCTGCACCTTCAAAATCTCTTTGTGGGTTACATTTTGGGGGTATGCTCTCTGCTTTGATCAAGGGATACCTCAAGGACCAGTCTTACAAAGTCCTAACACACTGGTTTCCAGAGTATCATTTCATAGTCTCTGTACAGAAGTTCCCATTAGAAAGTTTTCAGGTGTAAGCGCTGGGAAAGTGTTTTCTAGTCTCCAAGTAGATAGTGTTTATTTCCTCTCTGGTACCATGACCTGCCTAAGTCAAAGCCGCCTGTCCTGCTGTGGCACCCCACCAGGCAGGCAGGGAAAGGTGACGTCAGCGAGGGCACTCAGCAGCCCCTAACAGCATGCTGGTCCTGTCCTGTTTCCTTCCTCCCTGTCCTCGTCATCTGCTCTTGATGTGCCGCTGGTGTCAATTTGTTTATTCTCATGTATTCCTACCACTTCTTTATTAGATGTAAGCGAAAAGTTCCGTAACAGTAAGGTGGGGTAAAGCAAGTTCAGTGGTATCAAATTATTGAAAAAATATCAAAAATATTTTTCAATAACTTAAAAAACTCAATTATTATTTAAATTTTAAAATAATGTCTAAGTCATTCAATCATTTCATTATGTTAGTAAGGCATTAAAAAACAGATTTCAATTCATACCATGTTCTGTGTATACTGTTTCATGGAGAGGGGAATGAATTTCATCTTGTATTTCATCTTCGATATGCTGAGGTCCTAAAATAATTACAAAACACAACTAAGTAGGACAGATCTAGGCATCAGTGTAGAACCTGAAATACGGAATCCATACACAGTCAAATAAATACATCTGTCTAATCAACTGTGCATACTTTTCATACTGGTTGACCACTTTTTTCCCTATGTTGGGAAATATGGTAGATACTTAAAATTGATTTTACTTTGATGTAAAAAGTAAAAAATTTACAGCAGATGTAAATTTTAAGACTTCATAAGATTTTAAAATAGGAAGTTTAATTTGGCTTCAGATTTTTCTTTAAAAAATACTTTACTCAGAGCAAAATTATTTAATTTGTAATGAACAAAATTCACACTAATGATGGAATAAAGAAAGTGGGAAGGGCAGAGCTTTCAGAAAGAAAAGTGCTGGGAAATACAGATAAAAATGTGTAAGGCACGGCCAGCATACATCAGCGCACACAGTGAATGCAGTATACTTTACTGTGTGTGTCTCCCCGACAGTCAGGAGACAGGCCTGACTGAGCGGTGAGGGCTGCGATGGTCTTGGTGGGCTGACCACTCCCAGAAGTTGCCAGGAATTGTGAGTCGACCTTACGTTATAAGTGACTGTCCTTTCAGCTTTGGAGAACCCCATCTGACCTGACAGTCAGGCTCATAGATTCAAGATGTTAATTATAAAAGCGAGCATTAGTAATAAGACATCAGTGTGATGCTTATCGGATTATCAAGTATATTACAACATCACACAACAAACCGGAAGCTATGATTCACTGACAGTACTATAAATTTTCTAACAAATATCACCTATGTTCAGTGAATGGAAGCAGTGCCAGTGACATCAGCTAATTTTCAATGACAAAAACAGTTAAGTTTATTGGAACTTCATATAGGTAAAAGTTTAAGACTCTATTTTGCTAGTCACGCTACAAATCCATTTCTGAAGCACAACAGTGCCTTCTATTTGTATAGATGTTTACATTTCACAACTATTTTTAAACATGGTGTCTCTTATAATCACAGAAGAGCCTGCCAATCTCTACTCTTCCCTCATCACCTCTCCCAGCGCCCATGACAGCTTCCTAGCTGGATCCCCAGTTTCACGGCCTTCAGAGAACATCGTGGAGTAAGGGGAAGTGGCAGGTGGCACTCTGTTCCTCTGCTTAACCTTTTCACGGCTTCCTTTGCCGGAAGCTATGAAAATCCAAGCTCTCCCAAACAGAATGTAAGACCTCCATCATCCAGCCCTACACACCTCTGCAGACTCCTCTGCTTCAGCACCGTCTGAACCTGGGGGTGCAGCGGGCTGTTTCATCAGTTCACGGATTCTGTGATGCCCCTCCTTGCCTCCGGAGGACGGGCGGAGGCAGAGGCTAGACTGAGGTGAGTGAAAGGTTGGAAAACAAGGCAGAAATGCAACTGCAGATTCTTCTTTCAGAAGTCTGGCTAGTACAGCAAGGAGGGGGACGGCAAAGCAGAAAGAAAAGACTGTAGGGATCAAAAGTGGGGATTATTTTACTGTGTTTTAATGAGAGGTGTGTACCTATGTTTATGGAACAAGCGGTAGCTAGAGAAGAGGGAGCAGCTAAGTCGGGTAAGAGAAAGGTTAAAAAGGCAACATTTAAACTAAGCCAAATATGACAAGAAGTTCAAAAGGATATCAGGTGATAATAAATTCACAGATTTAGGAGAAGTTATTAGTAATATGCACAGACTAGTACTAACAAAAAAAAATTTAAAAAGAGTGAAAGTGGCACATTACAGAGTAGCTACTAGCTTTGAAAAAAATTATAAACTTATTTAGCAGAAAGTAAAACTAAGATGCTAAATCTGAACACATTTAAATTATCTCTTAGAAAAATCTCTCTTGCCATGGTATGCTTATAGCAGTTCTACAGTAATGGGAGAGAGAGAGAGTAGATATGTCCCGTGTTTATGACTTGAACAAATTTAAAAATCATATCAACGTACTGACATTAGAAGGAAGGAAGTAAAATCAAGTATTATTCATCAAAATGATAAAATCAGCCAAAGTACCTTTGCTAGTAAAGTTGCTAGTAAATATGTGATGTCATACCTAATATTTCCACTAGATGGCAAAATAAAACCAAATACGGATATTTGCCATCTGAATAAAAGAAAAAAATGTGCAGAAATTAAATAGTACTTTGTAATAGATATCTCAGAACAAATAGGAAATAAGTAATGGATTCAAATTCATTTATCAACTTGTTAAAGAGATTTCAGGAGTTGTCATTCCATGGGTCATAGGCCCTTGGGTGACTAAAAAGATACTTGAATTGATCTAGGAACCAATTCATGAATATGCAACACAGGTTTCACAGATACCTGGAGGTCAGGGAAGCCTTTTGATGTAGAAAGGAGGCTCCCATCAGAAAGACTGGGAACTCAGTAGACCTACTCTATTGAATAACGTGAGAAATGATGACAGATTCATGTACCATCTAACTTCACTTTCAAGGGGATAAGGTCCTGGAACTGGAATCAAGAAATGTAGTTCATGATGTTCCTAATTGTGTGATCTTAGGCAATGAGCAAACATCTATGCGTGCCTTCTTTTTTCTTTCTTTTTTTTTTTTGATCCTCACTCAGGACATGCTTACTGGTTTTGGAGAGAGGAAGGGAGAGAAAAGAAGAGGAAGAGAAACATCAATGTTGAGAGACAGAAACATCTATAGGTTGCCTTTCCACCACCCTGACCAGGGACCAAACCTAAAACCTAGGCATGTGCTCTGACTGGAAATTGAACTCGTGACCTTTCAGTTTACAGGACAATGCTCCAACCAACTGAGCCACCCTGTCCAGGACTGTGGTTTTGATTCTTGACCTCAGAAATTAAAACCGTCCTGGGTAAATTTTTACTAGAAAAGAATTACGTTCACCATAAAATTCCAGAAGAGAAGGAAAAGGATTTCACAATTCTGTAAATACTGTCAACAAATTATGGGTAAAACGTGATGCTGGAAACTGGAAACTGGAAACTGGAACACCTGCCAGGGTGACGAGTCCAGTCGTCACTACAGGAAAGCTTACCTGACACCTCAGGGGCCTGTTCCTTCAGCCAGGTGTGTCTCTCTGCCTCTTCTGCTCCCACTGTTGGCTTTGAAGGAGATCTTTCTTTAAGGCCTGCATTTTTATTCACAAAGTTAACTTATATACTTTCCTCTTTTTTGACATGTTAGACCAGGACAAATAATATTTTTAAACACTTTATCGATAGTGCAAGTAATTCAAAGTTTATAAGAGTTTATATTACATGAAAACACAGTTAAGTTTAAAAACTGAAGTAGGAAAATAATTGGTTCTTTAGCTTCACCTGGGCCTTTAACCTCTCTTTAGCTAGTTAAGCTTTCATGTAAACCATATCATTGCTTAAATGTTCACAAATTTCTGAGATACAATGTTATGTCTGAAGTTGCCAAAAGCAGCTCAGTAGGAGTTCAAGCTGTGTTCATTAATGGTTAAAGTCTTGAATTTCTAAGTCTTGAATTCAGCAAAGACAACTGAAATATACTTGAATTTCTAGTGTTATTTATGAGCATACTAATGTTGATTCATATATTTATTCTTCAAGAAAATTACAGTTAAAAGTGAGAAAAATCATACATAACTACTTATAATCTTCTAAAGGTAACACAAACAATCATACTATTCCATATGAGCTAAAAGACACAGATAAAAAAATTTTCTTTTTGTATGTCTTAAGGAAAATAAAACTTTAGGGTAATTTAACATGAAAGCTGATTTTAAAGTCAACACCAGTCAAAAATATGTTCTACTGAATTAGTTCTTTGATACTTTATAGGTGGAACAATAAAATATATCCTCCATTAACTGCAACTATTCAGAAGGCTAAACTAGCTGGTTCAAGAGTCTGTGAATCCTGCGTACCAGCCCTGGGGTCCTCACTAGCCCGTGGGGAGTCTTGCACCAATGGCTGTTCCTGAGGGGGCTGCTGCGCATGTCAGCGGCCTGGAGTGGAAGGGCCAAGGCAGAACCGAGAGGCATTTTTCTGCTCTTGGCACTTTAAAAACTCTTAATGTATATACGCTATTGTAGTATAGGAAATTCTCATTTCAATGCCTTTTACTCTTTTTTTGATTCTTTGTATTTTTCCTTATCATTCCCTTTTCTTTTTACATCTTCATTATTCTCTCATTCACAAAACATAGTCTCCCTTTCCTTCTCAAATCCGAGAGACTGAGACAGAGACACACAGGACCACACCTCATCATCCTATTTCCTGTGGCTGTTTTCAACACTACGCACATAGAAAAGCGGAACACCAGTAAAACAAACGCCAAAGCATACAGCTGTATTTTATCCTTAAAATTAAAGTGACTTCTCACTATAAAATAGGTTCCAAAGGGAACATACACAAATGTCCACAGATGTTAACCGTAGTTCACTTTCAGGGGTTAGGGAAGGGGTGGGTGGAGATGAAGGCCTATTAAAATACATCATATTTTAAATGCCAAATGCAGGGCTGAAAGCTCCTATGCAGTTTTCCGCTTAATCATTCTCACATCTCTCAATTGTTAAAAGTATGGAACTATTCATTGCCAAGTTCTTCTGAGTAAACAGCATAAATCTTAAGAATTTTCAGAATCATGTAACTTATCGTTGCTCTCGGCACCTCAGAAAACACTTGGCACATAGCAGGTGCGCAGTAAACACCTTCTGAAGGGCTGAACACACCCAGAGGTGTGACTACTCAACGGCTGCAGAAATCCCCTGTAGGGCCAGCTCTTCGGCTGCCCAGAGTGGCTGTAAAGATGGGAACAGGGAATCGTATAGACATCCCTACTACTGCCTGCCAAACAGATTCATACCTCAGCACCCACCAGTATAGCATGGCCCTAGTTTGCTGGGGACAGTCCCAGCTGATTGTCTTGGTACAACTATTTTACCCTCAGAAGTATCTCAGTGTGAATGAAAAATTACAGGGTGATTCCTCACTAATCTCATTTGTAGTAGGTTTCCAAATTGTGCTCCAAAAGTTCAATAAGCAATAAAATTTTCCTACCAAAGATACGAACTACCATAAATCCCCCTTATTGGTTTTGAGAAAAGTTCCATTGGAAAAAACATGTTTTTGCTGAAAATGTTTGAAAACTACTAGTACATCAATACTCAGACATAAAATGCCCCTCGAGCAGGCTTTCTCTAAATCAACTGGGAGTTATTTGCCTCTAAAATTGAAATGGTAAAACATGAAAAATGACAGGAGGAAAAAAGCATGTAACAAGAGAAAATACAGAGCAGTTTTCTTTTCTGTCCAAAGTGGCAGATGAACTGTGAATTTATTAACACCTGATCACCGTTATTTTGCAGAGGTGAAATCAGCACCAAAAACAAACAATATTGTAAACACCAGAAAAGCTGAGGATCATATTAACACATCTCCTTCCCTAAACCTACACACTTCACTTCCTAAAATTTCACACACACACGTTCTAGACTAATTCTTACTGCTTCAACAACCCATACGGAAGACTTCACCCCAGTGTTTCCAGATTGATTGATTTACCAGTATTTAGTTTTTGCTGCCCAAGTCCATGTCAGTCCATGAATAAGTGCTCTTCAGAGAATAGGGGTAAATCCATGATGTCTCATGTAAGATTTTAGGTAAAAAGCAAGCAAAAATTAAAGAAGAAAACAAAATACATATAAAGTCAATTCACAATCAAAGACAAGTTTTTTCTAATTAGATTTATTATGAGGTACACATGGCAAGGGTGGAGCACTGAAAATCTCAAAGTCACATTATGAAATGAATGGATCAGTTTTGGTGTTGCTGGGACTGCACGTTATAGAACACCAGCTCACACAGGCTTGACTGAGCAGGAAGGAGCTTTATTATCCAAGCTGAAAAGTGTGAGGCAGACTGGCTTGCTCAGCCCCGGCTGCGTCATTTTAGACAAGACAATGTCCAGAAGCAAAGGACGTGTTGCTTTCCGCTCGTCCTCCTTCTTTCTTAGGCTTGAGGAAATCTCTCCGAGAAGCCTCCAGCAGTCTTCCCTTTCGGTTTTAATAGTCAAAACCAGAACCCATGTCCATTCCTAAACTGGCGAGAGGAACAGGATGGCCACAATTGCCCGACAGTAATTATCTAGAGCTGAATGAATGTTGTGAGTCAACCACACAGCCCCTACATGATTTTAAAGATTTTATTTATTTTTTAGAGACATGGGAAGGGAGGGAAAAAGAGAGGGAGAGAAACACTAATGTGAGAGAGAAACATCGATTGGCTGCCTCCCACACACACCCCAACCAGGGACTGAACCTGCAACCCAAGCAGGTGCCTGGACCAGGAATCGAACCAGCAACCTTTCATTTTGCGGCATGACACCCAACCAAATAGCCACACTGGTCAGGGCCCCTACATGATTTAGAAAATAAATTAATTCCCTTAACACATACCTCATTTTTAATTTTTCCAGTGTATCAGATAAATTAAGAAAAATGTTACAATGTTTGTATTTAAGAAATATCTAATTTCTCCTCCAACTTTAATTTAAAAAAAGGAAAAAGTTATAAAAGGTAAATGAAATGGGCACTTTAAATCAATCATTCATAACAAATTTGAATGGCACAATGACCCTGGCCCAATATTGGCTCATTCACCGCTACCCAACTCCACTGACCACATGGAAGAGGATAAACACACCTTTCCCCATATGTGTGGAATAGTTTAAAATACTATACTTTACATATTGCATTCATTCACGCAATAAATATTTAGCACCTGCTAAAGTAAGGCAAGGAAAGCATTTTCTACAGAAAACAAACACACAAAACCCTTACCTCCCACAGAGAGGGAACAATATGACGACACATGAGACAGTGAAGAGAACCTGGGATGGAAAGAGGGTACAAAGAAGAGACAGGGAGTGCCAGGCCCTGAGGGAGAGGCACAAACTGATAAGGAAAGGACTCACTGATAGGATTTGGACAGATTACTGATAAGATTTGAATAAGGATGTATTGAATTACCCTGGGGAAGAGTGCTCCAGGCAAGGCTTTGGACAGCAAGGTCAGAATTCCTCCGCAGGGAGGGTCCTGGGAGCCAGAGACCCAGGTGGCTTTTGCAGCTGCAGTGAGCAAGGGCTGAGGTTGTGAGGGTGTGAGAATCAGAAAGGTCCTGGACACAGGGCTCGTGCAGACCTTCACTCTGAGTGAAAATGAAGGATTCACTTTCGTAGGAATTATATACAAACCATTTTCTCAACAAAATCTGGGAATTATAAAGAGTAATACACTTTATATGATTTCATTTGCTTAAGCCCAGAAAGAGCTGAGACATTTCTAAACTTTGTCAATCTTTGGTTTACTCATCAGTGGTATGAAGATGGGTAAAAGTGTTGACCTCACATACCCAGGTTACTCCAGCTGCTCTTACTTGTCAAGGGGAGGTGCTCAGGTCTGCTACTGCTTTACATGCAAGGAGTCTACCAGCTTAAAGAATTTACTCCAAGAATAACCCTACTCCATCCATGAAACTGGAGAACTATCCTAAGAAATCAGTAAACCAGAAAGGAATGCATGCTAATTGCCCACGCTAATCTTGTCATTGCTCCTGGCTGGTAAGACCAGCAAATACAGAAGTCAGCGGGTATCCCGGCAGCAGCCAAGCACTAAGAGCTGCCCCACGATCCACAGTAAGAATCCCAGATTCCAGGCATCTTCACACAACTCAAGATGGACAGATTTAAGAAGGAGGATAACATGAATCTCAAACAAATCGAACACTTCAAAAAGTCTTCTTTTAGAAGCTGCTTTTAAGACCAATGAAACGACTCCCCAAAGATTAGAATGGGGTGGACTCGGTTTAACATCTCACAACACAAGATGATGGGTAGAAACTCGGGCACACGGACCACGAGGGCTGCCTTCAAATTCCACTTGAGCGCCATCTTGAGCACACTACCAGTGCAACAACTTTGGTTCCCACAGGTATGGAAAGCAGGTAACATAGTCCCATCTCCTTAGAAGGGTTTTAAGAATTAAATAATTTAAACCCAGCAAATATGTAATTCTTTTTCACCAATTTAAGTTTTTCCTTATTTCTTCTAAAGAAACAAACTTACCCCTCTCTGTGCACATACACACAGCAACATGAGCACAGCTACCGGTGACTTCCAAGGTGGTTAAAACAACTACTGGAGAAAATTCTGGGTTTTTCTTTTTTTTGAAATAAAACACACTTTTCATCTTTGTAATTTTATATACTTATCATTCAATAAACATACAGTAAATGCCTATTATTGTCAGTTACTGTGATAGAGACTGAACATACATCAGTCTGGTAGCAAAGCTAAATCCAGGAATGAAGCAAAGCGTGGGCATGATAACTGGCAGGCACGCATCCAACCACCTAAGACAGGATCGGAGAAAGCGCAAGTGCAGTTGGAATGCCTCACCTGGATCCTGCAAGGCAGGCGGCAGGTGACCCACCACACCTGCCGCACAGTCTAAGCAGAGGGGAATGACAGGCTGTACTAGCAATAGTTTGTTTCATTATTTTCTCCCTCAACCCCTTGCTTATTCCACAGCATCGCCCTGCAGGGACGAGCGCCATTTTGACCGCCTGTATCCCCAGTGGCTGGCACAGCCCCTGGTCAGCTGCAGATGCTCAGAATATTGAATGAATCAATGAATGGGAAATAGAGATGACACAGCATGAGAGCATTTTACATAATTATCAAAAATAACACGGACACTTTAAATATATGACTTTCTCTAATCTTTTACAATACAAGAGAAGTAAGGTTTGAAGCAAGGAAGAAATAAATGACAGAGAGACCTCTATAATGTACATATAATACATTCGTAAAGTGAAATTAAATGAGGTATAAAATGAGAACAAAGAAAAACAGATGGCTTTCTGCTCTGGAGGGCTTACAAAATTGAAGCTTTTGCAGGAATTGATTTCTATGTAAAAATGATAACCAAACTGGTAATAAACATCTAGTTCATGAGGTTTATTCTTAGGCAAATGGGGGAGGTAGGGCAAGAGACTGAAGGTAGTTACTGGGGTTCTTTTCAAATTGCCCCCAAAAGATGGGTCTGCTATATAATACTCACCCCTTTAGCTTCCAAAGAACAAAAACTTTCTCTTTAAATAAAACTAGGGGGGAATGGAAAGAGCTTAACAACAAAGTGAACCTGGTTTACTTGATAATAGTAGTATTTACCACATGACAGTATCCCCTTATATTCCTTCAATTGTCTAAAATTACTCCTGGCCAAGGGCCGGGATGGCTCTAACTCTGAAATGCCCATTAAGGCCGTCCCATTCAACTCCTTGTGTTTGCCCAGTGGCAGATATAGACATGGGGTGAGGAGAAAAGGGAAAAAACTCCATAAATCACCTGCAATTAGTGCAGATGAAATACAGGATATAAATATCCATTGCACTGCCTGGCCCGCACCTCTTCCCCTTCTTCAGGTAAGAACACACTAATTTTCTGTTATGGAACTGGCTTTCCTCACCCCTCAGTTTTAAGAGTGGGCACGCACATGACCACGGTCTTGCCATCACAGCTGTTACACCATTGCCCACTCTGTCAGGCTGACAGTTGAATATGAGCACATGTGACTCAATCTGGGACAGGCTGCCTGCGAAGGCAGCCAACATTCTGAGGGCCCAGAGATGTCTGAGCACCTAGGTCCAGCACAACTAAAGGAAAAAATCCCCACAGCTACTCCTTGGGCTTCACAATTATGAAAGCCAATCAATGGTTTTTGTTTGTTTCATTTCTTTTTGTTCACATAAGCTAATTTGAATGGATTCACATGTAATCAAAAGAAATATGAATAATAAATAAACTTAAAGTACAACAAAGTATGTTCCTAATACCTTGAGAAAGAATGGTGAATGCCTTTCTCTATAGAAACACTGAGACTTGCAGAACTGGATATTAGGAATTTACAAAGTTTTTGTGGACCGGAGTAGAAAACCTCTGAAGACCATAAAATTGCTTCTGTAGAAAAACATAGTCCAAGTACAAAGCAAACTTACAAATAAGTTTTTCATAATTAGGCTGGTTATTAAATTTCTTGACTTAAGAGCAGCTATTTCATAGCTTTTCTAGCCTTGACATTTCACATGCTGTGTCTTCATGTACAGCAGTGCCCTTTAAATCCCAAAGCATTCGGACAGCTTCACACAAGTGCAGCATTTGCAATCCCTGTTATTTGCTCTCTCAATTACCCAGCAGAACAACCCAGGTTCCAGTCTACTCATTTCACAAAGATATATTAGTTACAAAGGATAAAGGACTTACTTTTCTTACAACCCGTTGACAAAAGTAGGAGTAGAAATCATAGCCCAGTCCTTCCAAATTTTTAAGGACCGAATGAAACACCTTAGCAGAATTATTACTATTATTCCGCCAAAGGAAAGGGAAACATGTGTGCCGACAATGTGTCAGCTGCTGTGCATGCGATTCTAGCTAGTTCCAACAAGCACTGTGAGGGAAAGGTATCACCTTCAGTTCACAAGAGGAAAGCCAGCACTGCCGAGAAGCATTTTATAGTGAAACAATCCAAGTAATCAATTTGGACAATTGTTAGCAATGGGCATTAACAGGAAAAGGAATAGTGGAGGACACCGGGGAAAAGAACGAAAGCCAACAGACACAGAGTCTAAGTTTGCGGTCCCCAACCTTTTTGGCGCCAGGGATTGGTTTCCTGGAAGACGATTTTTCCATGGAACGGGGTGCGGTGTGGAGGGGGGGTGGTTTCGGGATGATTGAAGAGCATTACATGCATTACATTCAAGCTCACCCCCTGCTGTTCAGCCCCATTCCTAACAGGCCCTGAATGGTACCTGTCTGCGACTGGAGGTTGGGGACCCCTGGTCTAAGTCACCAGACCCATTTCATGGAATATGACATTGCAGTTAAAGCCTTTAAAATTAAAAATGGTACCTGTTTACTACCTTTCTTTGTTAATGGAAATTGAAGTAAGGAGTCCTATTATCCGAGTAATCATGAGAACCTCTGAAGTTACAGAGTGACCATAACACTATAAAATATCTATGAACCAAGCACAGAATTAATTCCCTGGGTTAGTTCAAGCATTCATGCGGACTCATCTATGTCGATCCTTTACCAGTTTCTCCCCCATTGTGAAATGTTGAGAGAACTGTCCAGACAATGCAAATCACCCATAAAGTAAAACTGAAAATCTTGTAAAAAAAAAAAATTTCAAGATGATTACAAGTCATGTTAGGACTAAAATTCACACAAAAAGCCATTATTAGCAAATGAAATATAGAGGTTGCACATCACAACAAATGAAAAAATTAACGATGCTGAAGTGCTTCAAAACAGAGTAATTTGAATATTAAAGAATAAAAAAGATTCTTTGAAAAATTGACAGGCTGTCGACTATTTTGTAAAACTGACCCTCTTGACAGTGACTGTGCCGCCCACGTGAGAAACACTACCATACAGAGTTTAAAATTACACCAGTCATGCCACCTTTTAGAATTCTAAATGCCATCTCATAGTGCAATTTAAATAAAAAATGTTAGTGATATAACAAACTTACATTCTTAGTATATTTAATTTGCACTCTTCAGGACTTGTGACTCCCAATTACTTCACATTACAACATTTTTTTTTCCCAGTTTATGGCTGACTTATTTTAAAAGGGTGACCTTTCTGATTTTAATTACCCTGAGGTAATGACATGAAGCAGCAGAATACAGAAATAACTATGCACCAAATTAAAGAGAGAGCAAAACTGAGAATGTGAGCATAATTTTAACCCATTGGTCATGACCAAGAGCTTGTCTCGTGGTGAGTGTTTTAGTTGGATGGTCAGTTATCTAAAGCCAGTGTAGCTAAAGTGTGGCCTCAACTTCAATAAAATTCAGTTAAAATCTTTATTTACTGAAGAAATGAGAAGAGAAGAAGGTTCACAAAAGCTCTTACATATCTTTAAGTGTTTTAGTAGAGACATCCAGTTCAATTCGTGAGCTCATCGATTCAAAGGAAAACTCGACAGAACTAATTTCCAAGTGCTTCACTCACTAAACAGCAACAGATAATGTTTATATTGCTTATGCTGATTAGAGGTTATTCTAAAAAATTTTTTTCACTCATTTCCTTAGAATTTAGCCTTTATGTACCATTGTCCATGGCCACTGTCCTTCAAACACCGAGGTAAAAATTATTATAATACCCCTAGTAAATGCAATTTTAATTCTCTACCCTTTTGCAAGGAGAAACATCATCTGTAGAGAAATTAACACTTAAAATCTGGTACCTACACTTGCAAAGCAATCCATCTTAGCACATGGTCTAATATCAGAACATGTTTTTTACATCTTTTAACATTTATGTGCGCTGAATACCTGCTTTGCTTTGGGCTTTGCCCAGGCCTCAATCAGGGCCTCCCTCTTCTCCCAGAAGCTCCCTCTCCCGGAGGAAACACGTGGTTTGGTGGGACACACTCAACCCCCACCCGAAGCTTTGTGCACAGGAGCCAACCTGGGAAAACTAACTCAACCCCTACTACACAGTGTCGCTGTGACAATGGTGTGTGGGTGTGACAATGGCCAAAGATGGTCACCAGGCTCAAGCAAGCCAGTGGTTAATTCTCCCAGAAAACTTTTCTCCCACAGCCATCCCAGAAAACTGCCCCTTTGCACTACGGCTGCTAAACCAGAAAGGTGCGTCAGGGGCTCGCTGCAGGCCACCTTCTTCATGAGGCGGCAGCTCCACACAGAACAAAGTCCAGTAGAAATCAGCGGAGCCAAGATTTGAGGAGAGCCGGGAAGAGACACAGCTCTGATTACAGGCCTGTTCTCAGGATCTATTAACATGAAGCCAGTGTCCCTGCGTTTGCCAAACAAATAAACCACACAATCCCCCCTCAGGTTTACTGTGTTCCTGTAATCTATAAAAGCAACAAAATCCTGTCTAATCAACATATAAAAAAAACCCAAGTTAACACATTACAATTTCTTCGAGCCTCAATTTTTAAATAGATCAATAGGGTTAATTAAGTACAGATATTAAATTGAAAAATATCTAGGATTCCCCCTTGATGTATAAATCTATTCTATCAGTGGAAATTTTTGTCAATTAAATGTTTGTGTTCGCTTTTAAGCAGTAAAAAGTGCTAGCATATAAAAACAGATGCACAATGTTTTCAGAAACATCTGCACTTAATGCTTATACATTTCTCACGTAAATATCTTTAATTAGGTCAAAATACCTGTTTTTAAGCTCTTCATAGAAAAAGATAAATAATTTTTTAAATAAAATCTTCATGGCAGCGTTTTCAATGAAAAGAAATCAGGTTGTCCTTAATTCAGTAATTAAATCTTACCAGTAGTCACAATTAAAGATTTAAGAACTCATGCAGAGAGCAGCACAAACCATTCATAGAAATGTATTCAAACTGAAATTTCTTTTTATTAAATGTTTTCTTAACTAATTTCTGACCTCTAGTTAGGTCTCAAATTTGCAATTCCTTAGAAATGGTAAACAATCACGATACAATCAAATACAAAAACTAGATGGCACTCCATCAAAATAACTGACAAAACAGGTGCTTGAAATGAAAGCACATACTATTTGGAATAATGAAAGCCTTTCTATAACTATCCTGAGTCTGTAAAGATATAAATAAACATGTTATAAAATTGTTCTTCTAAATGAAATTCTTTGATTTATAACTGTATCCAGAGTTCCCAGGACAGTGTACCTGGCACGTGGTGTTTATTGGGGGGCAGGAGATGGGGCAGGACTGGTGGAAAGGGGAGAGGTAGCTGGAGAGGGCAAGGAGTGAGGCGGCGTGATTCAATGGGAGACATGGGAGGAGAAGGGAAAGCTGAATTAATCTGGGAAGAGCCTGAGGAAGGGCAGCCCCTAAGAGACAAGGGGGTGGGCAGGCAGGGCCTGGGGAGAGAGGAATGCAGGGATGTCACCTAAGCTTGAGGAGGTGACCTGGGAAGAGAAAGGAGGGGGAGGGGAAAGAGGGAAGCAGAAAGGAAAAGGCAGGAAGAAAACCAAGGGCAAATAAAAAAAGATGGTAACTTCCTACCTACCTGAGTGTTTATCATACTTGAAAGTTATGTCATTCTGCATATAAATACTATTTAAAATCTTTATAGTCCTATTCAGCTCCAATAAAAGTATTCAATATATTAATAAGTTCATTACAATGCATATTATACATATACATTTATCTGGATACATGAACAATAAATTAATAAAAATACAATGTTATTACATCACTTTTTTATTACATATTTTTAAAGCTTCATCTTTTAAATTTAGAAGCATTAGACAGTGTACTGAAACTTCAAGACTTTACTTGCTGAGCACCAGTAAAGACATTCAATGGCTAACTTGCACATCTTCCCCAACCAGAGCAATACTACACTTCCTATGCCCTTTAGCAGCAAAACACAACGAGGACCACTACCATTTCCGGGGACCCTGAGGTTAGCGCTTTAGTTCTTTCTTTTCTGGTTATTTCCCTTTGCTACTTGTGCCTGTTTGGCAGAACTTCTTCCATCCTTTCTGTCCTCTTTGTCTCTGGATGTCATTTTACCAGAAATATCCTTTGTATTTGTTGATTTTTTCCTATTTTCCTTGGCTTTAGAACCTTTATCTAATCCCACTTTCTCCTTCTCTCTGTCCTTTTTACTCTTCGGGGACTCTTTCCTGGATATATCAGAAACAGCAATTTTCTTATCCTTCCGGTCATCCTCTTTTTCTTTCTTCCCCTTTTTTCTCTCTTCATTCTTACTTTCCTTCCTTGACTCAGGCTTCTCCTTTTCCTTCTTCAGCTCTTCTTTAGTGAGTTCTTTAACATTCAAGTTGTCCAATCAAAGGAAAAAATGTTTATTGAAAGAATCTCATAATTCATAGGACAGAAGCTTAGTGCAAAAGCATTGTCTGTTTTTAAATCTCTCCCCACACATAAACTCATTCAAAAAGTGACTTTATTATACTACTTGGAGTTGGTTAAAAACAGATGCTAACCTCTATTAAGTATTGACTATAAAAGGAATTCTAGAACCTTGGCAACATATTTTTCCAGCTTGAAGTATGGTATAATTTGTCTTAAAACAAGGTTAACATGCAATATTATTCAAATGAGTGCATCCATAAAGGCAGTACTTTACAATGTTAACAACTCACATTTCACAATTGTAAGAACATAATTAAAGGAACACCAACAACCTAAGAACAAATTTTCCATAATTTGCAAGTATTTGCACAAAGATAATTTTAAAATTTTTACCTCTAACAAAAAGTTATGTCCTTAAAATACCTGTGCATTTCATTCTTGAAAAGAATATAATGAAAAATTAAATACCACTTAATTTTTAATTAAGAAATATATAATATCCATTGAGTATAAAAATTTAAATTCATTATCTATACGATCTAAAATGATAAGTAGAAGTTTTTTTCTGCTCACATTCAACATTATGAAATCAGTATTCCTTTAAATATGTGTCCTGTTAATTTATGTAGACCCACTCCAGCCAACATATACATGTTGTCCACGCTCATGGGGAAGAAAGCAATTCAATGGAATATACGGGCAATTCCAAACCTCATATAAGACGCTGCCTTCAACTTGCCTTACACAACGTTTAAGAGTGCTGCTAGCTAAAGGCGTGAATTTCACCTTCTTGCTCTCTCGCTAGAAAATCACGGGAAGCAAAATGTTTCTTTAATATAATAAAATGTGGAAGACGTTTTTGCCCACCAAAATCATGTAAAACTCACACAGCACAAAACATTATTTAATTCTTCCTGAAAAATCTTACTAAAATCTTGTAAAAATGCAAACTAGCATTCACAAAGAATCAGCCACCCAAGTCCTCCTTCTACTTCAGTGCTATTCACAGAGCAACGAGATAACAACACTGAAAGAGCAGGAAGCCTGGGCCACGCTGCCATGTTTTTTCTAACAAGGGTTTTAAAATATTAAATCTTTAATGTTTGATGTGCCTCTCTAGATCAAAAAGCAAAATTATACTTTGCTGGCCATTTTTTAGTAATAATTTATGTAAGAATAAAATGGCAAATATTCTGTTTTCTTCCCAGATATTATTCAGGTGAGCTACAAAGTTAAAATATTAAAATTTCCTAATCTAAAATTAAACTACAAATCACAAAACCCTGCAACTCACATAGCAAAATTCTCACTTATTAATGTTTCACCAAAAACATAAAAACAAACTACAGATATGACAAGCAGTTAAGCACAAAAGGATATTACAAATTTATTTTTTTTAAAGCCATGCATTTCCCAAAGCCCTTTTCTGTGAAGGACATAAAATTTTACATGTGAAAAAGAAAAACCAGAGGGATATAAAATGGGCTGTAACAATGAACTGTCAGCCTACACAGAATGGGTCACAGGTATAATCATTTTTCAACAATTCAAATATTAAACACGGCAGATTCTATCCCAACATAATATTGTGCTAGACATTATACATCCAAGTTCTTATTTTACTGAAAACTGTTAAGTTTGCTCACACTAGCTTTTACTGTGCCCTAGAAGGCTTCGTCAGAACTTTCGGAGAAATGAAATCAATTACTGATGAATTCATCTTTTTTTCCAACAGTAATTTAAAAAATTCAAGCTAAGATTTTAAGTTTGAGGGTAGGATGTGTATATGTAAATTTATATATAGTATAGCAATATTATGATATTGCTATATATGTTCTTAATGTGAAGACTTGCAAAGTTTGGTAATATGAAAAGAAAATTAATATTATAGGCTTGAGGCAGAAAAAAATTTTAATGAGGTCTTTATAAAACTATTTACAGCCAAAGGTGCACCCAAAGCCAAAAAGCAATAATGTTTAGCATTAGTAGCTGCATTTCCATAACATATCTAGAAAATGTCATGCATTTTCAAGCATTAAATTTGATTCACTCAAGGCTAATTTTAAAAATAGAAAAATACCTTTGGACTTAGTTTTTCTCTTGGCTACCCCACCAGGTCCTTCTGTTGATATTTACAAGATGAAAATAGGTTATAAATGAAATAATAAGGTAATTAGGAAATAAGTATTTATATAATAGTTAAAATTGATGTGTCTGTTAAACAAATTAAGATAAATTCATTATTTAAAATAATACACTCCTTCAACATATATCACATCATTTTAGAACCATACTTTCACTGTAACAGAAAAATGCATTATAATCAGCCTATGATTTACCATATTTGCCATGTATAATGTGCACTTTTTTTGCTCAAATTTTTGCAGAAAAAATAAGATTGTACATTATACATGGGTAGTACTATTTCCCACACCTAATGCGAATCACACATGGGAATTGGTACTAAAACATGGGTGTCCATTATACACAGCAAAATTAGTAGTCAACTTCACAAGGTGCCTTAGATGTGAAAGAATTGTTGGCTTTAGAAATGTGTAATTATCACAGGAAACGGTGTTTCCCTCTCAGTGGTGCGATGACAGTCAGTGGACTTCCGCTCGTTGATTCATACGTTCAATCACAAGAACCAAGATTCCCTGGCACTTTACTTCCCTACCCAATCATCATTACCATCGGCCCAAAAAGGATAGCATATTTAACAGAATTTAACTATTTGTATAATCATTGCTTTTTCCCACATACTTTCAAACTTTATTTAAAAATTGCACAAGGAAGAAATACACTCTTAGGTAGGTATATATTAAGTTTTTTACCCTTCATCTAAAAACTCTGTGAGCTTTCTGTTTCCTCTCTTTGCAAATGAAAGTAATGATAGTGGGTTTACTTTTAACCCTCTAACAAAGGTCAATACCACACACCTCTCAGTACACTCTTACCCCATACATGTTGTACTTAGCACCCCAGCCAGCGAATGTTCCCCTGGCCCCATAAATGCTTTATTATATCCGTGTATCAGCAAACTTTCCCAAGGAGAATTCCAAGTTGACAATCCATTTCCTAGGCCAGCAATTTTCAACCTTTTTCATCTGATACCACAGGTAAATTCTTGCAGCACACTGGTTGAAAATCGCTGTCCTCGGCACATCAGGGTGGGGGGTATGTATAGTGACCAGAGCTCATCTCCTGTGAGGCAGCAACGGGCAGTCTGCCACTCTACAGCAAAGGTCACAAGAAGTCCCCCTAAGCCCTTTTACACTCATTCCTGCTGGAAGCTGCAGCAGTCACTCCCTGTTTCTCCAAACCACGATCACACTCCCACTTCCAGTTCCATCAAAGGACACGGTCCATTTGAAAACGCTTATTTATTTTGGTTGAACTATCCCCATTATCATTCTAGAGGGCCGGGGGGGGTGGGGAGGGCGTGAAGTATTAGTATGTCTTACCACTGACTATATTTTTGTTTTCTATTATTTTTAATAAGTTTTTTAATTTTTATTGTATTTTTTCCATTACCATTTAGGCCCCTTATATCTCCTCCTACCCCCACAATCACCACACTGTTTGTTGCCCATGTCCACGAGTTCTTTTTCCTTTTTGCTCAATCCTTCCATCCCCCATTCTCACCTTTCCCCCTTAGCTGTCAGCCTGCTCTCTAGCTATGAGTCTATCTGGTTCAGTTTGTTCCTTAGATTCCATGTATGGATAAAATCATATGGTACTTGTGTTTCTATGACTTGCTTATTTCACTTATTTCACTTAAATGTTCCATGTGACTTTCTATATCTGTCAATTACTTGATATACATACACAATCATAACCAGTGTATGATGACAATTATTTTTCCCTATGATAAAGCCAACTTTTAAATATATGGGTATTATTCAATGTACAAACTAAATGAGCATAAATCATTAAAATCCACTGTTAGTGATGCTAATGTCCCTGACTCCTACAGGTTCTTGAAATGCAGCCCTGGATTTTTCTGTTAAAAAGCAGAGTACCGCCCTGGCTGGTGTAGCTCAGTGGATTGAGCGCGGGCTGGGAACCAAGCGGTCCCAGGTTCGATTCCCAGTCAGGGCACATGCCTGGGTTGCGGGCCAGGTCCCCGTGAGGGCCATGTGAGAGGCAACCATACATTGCTGTTTCTCTCCCTCTCTTTCTCCCTCCCTTCCCCTCTCTCTAAAAATAAATAAATAAATAAATAATAAAATCTTTACCAAAAAAAAAAGCAGAGTATCGAAAATCAGATACTCTACCCTCTATCTCCACTATAGTCAGAAGAGCTGTACTAGTGAAAGGCTAAAGTTAGCTTTTTGATTAAGAAGCTAAAAGATCAGATCGGCATCAGATTAGTGAAACAGGAAAAACAGTAAGTACTTAAAACGTTCGCAGTTTGGGTATAAATCCTTAAAGTGGAACAAATGAACAGGGCGCACTGCATTGACATGTAAAATTCCAAAGTCCCAATTTCAGCTACCTTTCCTAAACTTGAAGAATATAGTCAATAATTCTTCAGTACTTCTGACATGACAGATATTGAGCTAACAATTTAAACCACAATGGTCACATTCAGTCTCTGAAGGCAACAGCAGAGACATGAAAGGCAGCACGGCACTTGGAGGACTGGAACTTAATAGAGAAGCCCTATGGGAGAAAAGAAAGAAAAGAAAATGCAGTTCTAAA
The DNA here is from genome assembly GCA_004026765.1 of Micronycteris hirsuta. Classification (NCBI taxonomy): domain Eukaryota; kingdom Metazoa; phylum Chordata; class Mammalia; order Chiroptera; family Phyllostomidae; genus Micronycteris; species Micronycteris hirsuta. The sequence goes on from PVJI01007077.1 coordinate 43,678, forward strand.
AACTAAAGGGGCAGTGTTAGGAAGGGAGGCGTGAACAAAGGTTTAGAATGAGGACACTACTGAATTATGTTAATCATTAAATGTCCCATTAGGTTCTCCAGATTACAGTACAAGAGGCGGTCACATTACAGCGATGAGAAGACAGAGGTGAGCAACAACCCAGGGTGCTAACGAGGGCCGCTCTTCCTCCAAGAAAACTGACCATATGTGTATTTTCCTAAGTTTCCCAGGGTGCACAAAAGGAATGGGGTTTGAAGAATTTTATTTGTGTTTGTATGCACTGAGGCTAGAGGAAAACACAGGTTTGCCTAGAGCAAAAGGAAACTCAGTTAATGAGAAAGTGGAAAAACGATGAGGCCAGAAGTTGGTGCAGACACAAGGGAAAAGGTTGGCTTTGGAAACCAGAACATGCCATATCTGAAAAAAAAAGATCAATGAGAGAGGAAACGATGATTCCAAAAATAAGAGTAATTAAATGCCATACAGTGTAAAGAAGGGAAAATAATGGAACCCAAACCACTAGCTTAGAAAAGCAGAAAGCACAATGACCTCTCCAGAGGAAGGAAGACACAAGAGCTGCAAAGTTTGGAATACCTACCAAAGAGTAACTATCACGGCAGAGAGCACTTCGCAGAGGTTCGACTCAGGGACACTTACAGTAGTTCTTCTTCCAACGACAGTGTGAAGCCCACTGGTGGAGGAGCGGTGAGTGGGGCAGGGTTAATGACAGCATGTACAGGGAGAAAATTACAAGTTTGGGGAAGCAGAGAAGTGGCCCCAGAGAAAAGCACAAGGCATGTATGTAAGACTTTGCTTTTATATAATTCCTAATTGTAGACAGAATTAATTTCTTAGCATTTGTAACTATTGTTGATGTGGAGTCTCTTTACAGTGTCAAAAATCAAGTGCACCCCTATTTTTCCAGGAAGGAAAAAAGGGAACAATTCCATCAAACAATAAAATTCATGATAATGCAATAATTCCTTAAAAAGTTTCCAAGTGATATGGAGAAAATTATAACAATTAGAGACTGACAAGGAAACATATTTGGTACTCTCCAATCCACTTAGATAAGAGTTTTTTAATTGATAGAATACATTCCCATTGCAAGCAGTCATCAAAGGAGCATTCGGATGTGGTTACAGTCAAAGAGAACGGCAAAAAATAAACAATCACCATGTTGCTTACTTCCTTTTTGTCTGTGTGTTTATTCTGATGGTTTCTAAGTGACTACTGTTAGTGGCTGTGTTGACTGTTTGGGAATTCTCATACAGAAATTTGAAAACACCGGGTCTAATATTCTTTCTTTAGAACATGAAGGAGTTGCCTAAAGGTAATAATGTTATTTTGGCAACTGCCTCAGAGCCACATATTCCCCCACATTTTCAAAATGAAATGCTCTGGATGAAAGTAAAATGCCCAAGCATTAAGCCAATGCTTGGACCTGGGGTCCCCCCACATGCAATAGACATAATTTTAGAAGACTGGCTCCATTATGAAAGCCCAAGTAGCTACTGCAGATTTTCAGAGTTGGCCACAGAATGGGTAGGCTTGGGATCACTTTATACTTAGGTCATTTCTGTCTCTCCCATAGTCCCTGGTGAGACCTGTGAGCCTCAGCTTCATATCTGACTCTCTTTCAGAGTGAAACATCATAATTTATTTCAACACAGACTAAAGATAGCAAAACGAGAGCCAATAGCCGAAGTAGGGGTTCGGTGAACTAGGCAGACTCTTGCTCTAAAAGGAATGTCTGGTTTTGGTAAAATGCATGTCAGGACACACTACACCTCTTTACATTTTTAAATAGAGAGTGTAACTATGTTATTATAGACATTTTGGGGGGGAAAGGAAGCTCTAAACGTTCCAGCCTTCTGTGATAAGTAGGGGAGGGAAGACTAGAACAAAATAGAACTGGAAGACTGGATTTAGGAAGAGATTACAGCTAGAGTTTGACTAAAGATAAAATGTAGATTCAAATTACAAATGAAATATCCAGGGAATATCACCTAAGACCTCTGTCAGCATAAGTCAGTTTATTGTATGAAGTTCACAATGTCAATTCTCTTCAAAATAATATATTCAATAATTGTTTCACTAATTTAAGATGGCTTAAAAAACAAAGAAAAGAAATGCCTCAGTGTCCCATTACACAACAGGTGAGTCCTGAGGTTCTCACTCACCAGAACTACATCATCTGTTAGGCTCAGCTTTGAGGAGAGATTCAATGAAACCTAAGACCTGGCTCCTACTCTTTAATACCTATTCCTCTGTATTACATGGTTATCTCAACAAATACCCAAGGCAGAGAATTCGGTGTACTGTTTCATCAATCAACTTGTGATAATAAAGTCTGAATCACTGAATTTCATTCAAGTGCTCCAAATACATACTATGATCAAAGAAAATTCCATAGCCCAAATCACAGAAATGTCTTGCTTTGTTTTGTAGACCAGAATCTTATATAGAAAGGATCACTGAGTATCAATCCCCCAACACAAATTAAGAATAATTGTCTATGCCTATATCTGCTTTTGATAATTCTCCAAAGTTATAAACATCAGGATAGACAAGGAAACATTTTGCTCAGTCTAGCTAACTATGAAGAAAAACAAACCAGAATTCAAGCAGGAAAAAAGTTTTCCTTATATGTTTGGATATAGCTCTATAAGACAGGGAGGTAGTGATAGGGGAACTCAAGAGTTAAAATTTTTTAGCTTTAAGTTATAGTTAATAGGCTTAGTAATTAATGTACATGAAAAGCTACTGTTTCAGGAATTGGAAGTATGACCCCTGACTCCAGGAGACCCACAAGCATTTCAACCTTGGGACACAGATAAAGAAGGATGCTAGGAAAATTGTCAGACGGCAGCTTTTATCCAATTAACCTTTTCCATGAATTCCAAACCCCTTACCCAGACTTTTCTTCTGAATAAAGCGCCCATAAAGATTCAATCCTTGTCTCTACTTATTGGTTCTGGTAGTGATAGGCGGCACAAATGCCGACTTTTCCGGTTTCAGTCTTTTCCAGAATAAAGGATGGAGCACAAGATGAAAAAACTGGCTCCCCCATCATTCCACTAGGTCCCCAGCTCTGCGTGAGTCTCACAGGCAGCCGGATGGCAGAGAGGCCTCAGAAACTGAATAAATAAGATCAGCACATAGAAGATGCTTTTCCAACCAACTTACACCCCACCACTGATGTCCCAGGGAAAATCAGGGCTCCAAATAGCTAATGTGCAGAAAGTAAATCCCCAGAGTGCCAATTCCTTGTTTTTGCGCCAAACTCCAGAAAACTCAGTGCCTTTCAGCTGGACAAACGGCCATTGTGGGAATACGCAAGGGCAGCTCTGAGGAGACACAATACATCTGCACACAGCATATTCCTCAAAGTCCCTGTGGTTGTTCAAAACGGAAACACAGAGGAACTAGAGGACAACTCTCAATTCTGTAACTATAAATAAATATTCAAATGTACAGAATACAATTTTGCCTTTTAAAGTAAATTTCTCAGTTTAAGCTAGAAAAAGATATTATAAAACAGAACATTATACAATAAATCCTTAGAACATTCAGAATTATAACATATATAATAAATAAAATTTAAGTGAGGTAATTTTGTTCAGCTTCAACACACTCTATACCAGTTTGCTACTATCTTTTCTCACCAAAACAAGCCGTAGGCACAAGTTGAAGGAGTCACAGAAGTCAGGGGTTCAGCAGCTACCTGGGCTTTACCTTCCTGTGAGTCTTTTCCAAAGGGCTGATTAAAGGGGGTACTAAAAAAATGGCAAATTTTTCACTTGTAAAAATAATGCATAATTAATTTCTGCACATAAAATGTGTTAGTATCAAGACAAAAAGAGCCTGTTGAGAAATTAATGATTCCAAACATTTTTAAACACACAAATTTAATTATTTACTTCTTATAATCTAATCAAACATCTTCTAGAGGTTAGTAGTAATGAAGCATTAAGAAATAAGACTGCTTTAATAATTACATCTCAGACATTTGGCTAAGTGAATTTCATTAAGGGTGTGGCCTAAGAATGCTTTTGAATTTAAACCTAATGCACTTTGCTATTTCATAGTACTTAAATTCAAAGAGAAGATGCATTAAGCTGGGGCAAAAACTGCATCAACTTTCAGAAAGAACATTACTAAATCATACTCATTTGTTCCTGAATATTAACATTCTAAAATCAAAAGCTTTCGACTGTCAGAAACACTAACAGAATAAAACATACTCCCTGAATAATTCGGTAAGACAAACGAGAGTTTTAACAGCCATTTAAGCTGCAGAAGGACACTGTCAACACACAGGTTTGTATATTCACTTCCAAAAGCAACTGCAAAAAAAAAAATGCTTTTTTTTTTTTTTTTTTTAGAAAAAAAATAAGACTAGCAAATTGGACAGTACTCCTTGCCGTGTGTGAGTGGTGAGCAGGGGTGGAGGCCCAAGTGCTCCCTGTACCTGCCTGGAGACCTGCTTTCAGGCTATCATTTTGACAGCCCACAAGAATGATTACTAACAAAGAAACTAATCTGAGAAAATGGGTGAATAACCCACCTCCTTAAACAATTTTGACTAAATATAAAAAAATGAACATTTGAAAAGCAGAAATTATAGTTAAATAAAATCATTACAATGCAAGTTTTTTTTTTAATTTTAAGCTCTAGGAAGAACCAAAGTTAAGTTTTAACCTCAGAGATTTAAAAACATGAAACAAGCACAATGTAATGGTTACATGTCTCGAAAGTGTAACTGTAAGAACGTGGCAGAATAAAAAAATCTTTGTCTTTAAATAATAAATAAATAAAAATAAATAAAAATAAAAACATGAAATACTGCTCCCTAGAGAAGCAGAAGAGACCAAAGGTCTTAGATCTTTTTGCTTTCAAGCTGTGAAGAGCTTTGTTTGAGGGAGGAAATAGATAAACTCATTTTACAAAATGCATGTCATATATGGCTAACATAATTGCTTTCAGTATTCTTCAAGCAAGCTAACTTTAAATGAAGAGATTCAAAGATGTTTTTAAGGCATTCTAATGGCAAAAAGTATTCCACTAAAAAGCATTACCACTTTAAAAAATTTAATTTCTAAATCTAAAATTCATATTATACCTAAGCCAAAGTTGATAGCTAGTTAATAAGATAATACAAAAAAAAGGAAAAAGACTTACTTAGGATGAATAATTTTAATATGTACAACATTATTTAAGATACATGTTCACATTTTCCTTCTTGTATAATATGCCTTTTTTAAAAATATACAAATTACTTTCTCTGGATGCATATTTGGAAATGAAATTAAAAATAATTTTGCTTCCATAGACAGAAATATTCAGACATACTACTATCTGAATACAGTAACTTAACTACCCTAAGGCAAAAACATGGAGTAAAAGCACCATTAATACAGAAATTCACACTGAAGTTGGCATTAACCTATGTGACAAATCAGTTAAACAAATTACAATTTTAAAACTCAGTTGTCTTAAGAACGATTGTTTTACACATCAGTCATGTTAAAGAGCAAAAGAGAAGCATTTATTTATGAATCATGCTAGAAATATGCTGATAATCAAGTCCATTATAATCATCTGAATTAATAGTGTGTTAGACAAGCATCAAAGGTTAATCACAAAACAATTCACTATTAAGTCTCTAGATTTAGTTCAGTGAATACATAAGTTGAAACAGAACAATACAGAAACCAATTATACCAAGAACATCATTGTCAATGCACTTCGTAGACAACTACGGGAATGAGGAATGCCACTCTCTTCACTAGAGGTGGGGGAGCCAAGCGAGGGACTAGCTAGGAGCTGTACTTTGGGAAAAGATCACATGGTTGCTTTGTATTGTTTGATCACAGCTGCCCCACTGCACGTTAAGCCCTGGGTGAGCAAAGGAAAGAAAGAAAAAGGAGACGGCTTCGGGTTTTCGTAAGCCAATGACTTCAACCCCTGAATCAAAGTTACTGGTTATGTAAATCCAAAATGACGCAAGTCTTTCCCTGAACCCCTTCATTCTGTGACGTACCATCAACGCCATCTGCGGTTTCGCTTTCTTCTTCTTCTTCTTCTAGCATTTCAAAGGGAGTCATTATATCATAGAGAAATGAGAGGAAACCATAAAACCAATCTGAACTCTCCTCTGCTAAAATATTAAGGACTTCCTCAAGAGAATCAATATTTTCATTACTGCCATCTTTGGTCAGGCCTACATAAGAATAAAGGAAGAGAGAAAGAGAAAACAAGGAGAGCAGTTAGGTGGAAAAAGCAGCAGAGGAAGAGTGATCTCAAAAAGGATGTGCATCATGGTCACAGAGGTTTACAGAAAAGGTATTTTGGAAAGTAAAGGAATAGATTAAGATGCACACCTTACAATCAACTCTCAGTCACAGGAACTGAAGGAAAGGCACAACTTATCCAACCCTCACCTTTCCCACCAGCCCCTGCCCAGGTTTGTGTTTCTCTCATCAGAGAATGTACAACTGAAAAACCCAAAACTGCAGCCGCCAACATCGACTGACCACTGTCAATGGGAAGACTGAATCACACCAGCATGTGGGTAAAAAGGCAGATACTCTGGACCACCAGATCTGCTCATTTACCCAGCTATTATTGAGAGTTGATTATACAACCATTTACAAAGCTCCATGCATATTTCTAGAAAACAGAAAGGCGTATTTCCTCAAACTTTTCCCCTTAGGGCCTGGAGTTAACTTGAGAAACTCTGAAGTTACTGGATTACTCTTCACGGCCTCCACAGATGAGTATAAATGCACTCAAATTGTGTCTAACTCAGATAATTAAGTCATACTTTAACAATATGTTGTTAGCTCTATAATTTTCTGGCTACTGACACACAGTCCTTTAATGCTGGCCAATAATAAAAGTCAGTTGTTAATAATAATTCGCTCTGCCTACCAATATGAAATTTGGTCGGGGCCTTCGCCAGTCATTTGCAATAAGAACTTTCCAAAGTTTTGTCCCCATTAACCCAAGAAATGAGCTTCTACTGCAAAGACCCCAGATTCCTGTTGTTTGTAAGTCTTGGTCCCAAAACAGGCCCCCATGATGGAAAGAAAGCACAGTAATATTGTTTTTATCACCTGTTTTTTTGTTTGTTTTCTAGTTCTTTTGCCTGTGAAGAACTGGCATTGGATAGGAAAGGTCTCTCAGCTCCAAAGTCACCAATACTGCCAGCCTCTAGAGAGCAAGGCTTATAATTTTGAGGAGGGGGAAAAAGGAGGGTAGGGTTCTGGCTGTAAAAAACGCAAACATCTGTGATTTTAGAGGTGAAATATAACCACCTGGTTTACGGTTTCAGGCTTTGACAACACAGAATTCACAAAGTAGCATGTCTACCAGCAATGAAGACAGACAGGTCCGAGGTAATAATAGTAAGATAAAGAGTATAAACGTAAAACATTTTCATGAATTTCCCCCACTTTAAAACCCATAGAAGAGCTACCTCATGCCATTTTTCATTTATCTGGGGAAGAGGAGGCCACACATTGCGGTTAGTGTTTAAATTGTTTTTGACAAACTCAGGATGTTTTTTACTAAAGTCAACAACAGACAACTGCTGTGAACAGAGACCTGTGTTCCCATGCAGGTCTCTGTGGAAACACAGCGTTTCTTCCTCCCACCTTAAAACACCACCACGGTATATTTACAACAAACATTGTCTCTTTCCAACTTTCCAACAGAAGCACATCCAAGTTAAAAATAGAAAATATAAAAAACTTGAGCCCCCTTTACTATGATAGGCTACACTGTATGACCAATATGCAAAAGTATTTAAACAAAACTATTTTATCCAATAATGCAACTTTCCTGTGATTCTTAAGACAACGGTACTGAAAAAGTTCTGGGTATACAATTCCTTAACCTCTAAGAGGAGGCCCAGACCAAAGAGCATGGTTTGATTGCCTTTGAGTGGGCAACATCCAGTCCTCTCCTCTCCCCACCTCACTCATGCATCCCTTCCAGTCTATAAATGTTTACCAAGGTGTTCTTTTTGTTCTCCAGGCACACCTGTGCGGTACCAGCTAGGTACTGGTCCAGGACGAGAGGTCAATCATGTAATCCTTCAGTGGTGTTACTCCGAGAATATGTTACTCTTAACATTTAGTCCTGGAATCAATTTGCTATCAGTTTTATTTGGTAGACAAGTTGTCAGAGAATACATTTTCAAACAATGTACTTTTCAATTATCCAAACCAAAATCAAGGATACTTTATTTTAGAAAATTTGGCCACAGAAGTAGGAAGCTGCATAATAAACTAGAACAGGCTTAGAATATTTTCAAAGTATATCTAAGGGTCATGGCCAGAAACAAGGAAATAATAAAATGAATAATAGCTATTGATCTTGATTTACTCACACATATTTCATTATTTCTTTCTATTTCACAAAAAAAAAAAACCCAAACCTTAAAATGTGAAAGAAAAGCAAATAGGAACGTGTACATTTCCTCAAATTGATACGATTTAAATGTTTGCAGATTTAAGAATGCAGAAATACTTATAAAAGAAATGCCAAAACTATTAAAGTTTAACAGTCTCCACTAACTACCCCTACCATGCCAAGCTATCCCCTAATCTCCAACTTCCTACTTTCTGGACGCCCTCTGCCTTAAATCCACAACCCTTACCCTTGAGCTGCCCTCCAATGAGAATGCACTCAGGAAGCTGAGCTTCTTTTTGGGTATATGCTCACTGAATTTGCTCCCCTATAACCTCTCCCTGAATACACAAGGCCCATAATTAATTCTCTGTACCCCAAGAATTTCACCAGGCTTTCTTTGCAATTACCTCCCAGTAAGAGAGGCACAACTAAACTACAATAACCTCATAAACTAAGAAAGAACTTCAGTCATAAAATTCAGTTGTGGTCAAGACTGCATTTCATGCAGAGAACTCAAACACCACAGCAATAAGGTCACAGGACGTAAGGGAGCCGAACAGCTCGCCGACTGTGTGTTTCATTGTTACTGAGGCCACATGCCAAGCGTGAATTATACATATATACAGTGAAATTGTTTATCTGAACCTTTGTGCACTGACTAGTCAAACTGTCCAAATGAACTGAGACTCACCAAATTTAATGACACCTCCAAATATATACTGCTCATTAAAAGAAAAGTTATGTTAAAAGTTACGATACGCCCACACCATGTGTGTCTACCTACCTGCAAACGGCAATGTTCTAAGTTATAATTAGTTAGCCTGTGAATGGTTGATTAAAACCTTAAAGGGAACTAACTCTTGAAATCCAAATGTAACACTAAAAATCAAGTTATTAATATAAGCTTGCTATACAAATTAGTGTTTTTAAAAAAACATTTAATTTTAATAGTTGATATTTCCTATCTGACAGACCAAATCATTAACTTAAAGCCAATAAAATCAGTTACACAGAAACAGAAGTAATATTTCTAAAAATGAGGAACCTTTGCCCACATGAAGTTATTTCTAAAATTAAAAAGCTTCACTATTCAGAATCTATCATTTTAAGTAAAGTAATAAAATGGGGTAATAAACTGTTTATAGGCAGCATCATTCTGATGTTAAATTCTACATAATTTTATTTGGTTTGGATACCGAGGATTATAGTCTTCCGAGATTCACTACATTTCTATAAACTTAAATTTAGCTATGTAATAATAGAATTACATAAAAAATTTCATTAAGGTTATAACAGAAAAAGAAATTTCATAGATAGTGAGCTACTACTGTTAAATACTAAATATAATTCCCACTAAGCAATAGTAAAACATAAACTAAATTTAAGAAGTATATTACATTTAGCCACAACTAAACCCTTTTTTCATATTTAGAACTTAATGTTTTATAGGAAGGTTAAGATAAATCTACTGAAAACAGTTTCACTGGTTACAGATGTGATATCCCCCCACTTTGTTCATGTCCATAAAATACACACAAAACTGGGTAGAGGAACAATTTCTTTGTGCCATTATTTTATTAAGCTATGTGTAGTATATAATATCATGCCTTATTCATTATTCTTCTAAAGACTTTAGTACAAAAGTTCTGATACATACGATGCTACACACTGAAGCAAAGGAAACGATATGGTTTAATAAGCAGAAGCACATCTCTCTCCGGGCCAGACTACAGAAAATGTGCATATTAAAACCAGTACCCTCCTTTCTAGTAAAACAACATTTTAAAACAAATGAGGGAATATCACATATTTATTTATTAGAAGAAACATCTCAATGATAAAGACAGGTAAAGAGAAGGGCTCAAGACTTCCAAAATAAACCTGGCCAAAAACTAAGAGTTCATAATTTTAACATTACCTTTAAAATATGCACAGCACATTTTAAGATGTTTACCACCACTTTTTTTATTTCAAAATAAATTTATGTAACCTTTTAAAAATTTACACTTTTCAATGGAAGTGGATTGTCAAATGATGCTAAAGAATGCTGTAATTACCATACTTGAAAACGGACTACGCATTATCTCTATGTTCAAATGTTAAGTTCAGAACATAAAGTGCTTTAAACCTGAAAAAAGGCATCAAGTTATTACACTTATTAAGAAGATATGTTAAAAGCTATATGCTATCCACTTATAAGAGTAAACTGAAATGTGAGTCCATGGAAAAATAATTAAGTCATTTAACATCTCAATAAGAATAAAATATATGATTTAGGTGGGAAAATATCTCTCATAAAATGTATACAATTGACGTAGATATCATCAGGGGAAAAATATTCTTCTGTTTCCAGCATTTTACCAACACTAACAAAAAGTAAAACGTCTACTTGCCTAATAAAACTTTGGCATCATCCACATCAAAATCTCCGTCACCATCGGCATCATAGACTCCTAGTTTTCCTACAAGTGGGAGGGAAGATAGATATGGGAACAAAAGGAAAAGCAAACTTAATAAGGTAGCAGCACTTGCTGGAGTTCTGCACTTCAGCCATAAATGTTACCAATCAACACAATTCTTTGCTCTTTAATCCCGAAAACCAGTGCTAAATGAATATCTTACCTAAAAATGACAGGCAATTCACTTACACATTCAGGAAATGTTTGTCTAACAAATCTAAGAAATATAACTGAAATAATGTTTTCCTTATAGGTTTAACAATACCCTGACTGAATCATTTCAGATTTTATAAAAAATTATACTGCTACAAATATCTTAGGTAAACTTTTCAATATATGTAAGAAATAATATTGATCCATTTCTAGCAACCACATGGAACAATGTTTCTAAAGTATGAAAGTTCCACCATCAATATTCAAAACAAAGGAACAAATACCAAGCCTCAAATAAAGACTAAATATAAATAACTGGATCAAGTACAAGTACTAAAAATTAAGAAAACAATTAATTTTATATTTTACTGCAATGACTTACAACAGAAACATCATGAATCAATCTTTAAAAAAGACTTCTGAAAATAAAGTACGTAAACCTGGTTTCCTGAAATCACAAAGAAAGCTTACACTTATCCTTAGTAGCAGATGCCCAACGCCATCTACTAATAAGAAAGAAAAAAAAGGCTTAAAACAGATAACCTGAGAAGACAGTACCACCAGACTTTTCCTCATCAAGAACAGTAAATCTGTATCTTAAGGCATTAATGAAGCATTATTATCTGGGAGCAATGTGATATTTAGCATTTGAAATGAGTCAAATACATTCAATTCTTTTTTAAAAATCCTAAAATCAACATGATTGATAATTCACTGCTGGACAATGGCTGGGAAAAGACATAATAAATGGACAGCAGTATTTTAAATAACATTCACAAAGACAACATTAGCACTAAAAAATCAGTTAGCAGCACCATTACCTTTACTTTAATGAAAAGTATATTAAAACATTGCATAAGAGCAAACAGAACTTTTGGAGTAGAGTAGCTATGACCTACCTTTACCCTCCCAGAGCCCTTGTTCTACTGAGGAAAACCTACTATGTAGAACTCTGATTTAGAAAGCACACACATTAAACATGACAAGAATAATAATGGAGAGTTATTATTTCTTTGCTGAGAAAATGAAAAGCATACTGATCTTCAGGTCGAGGCTATAGAAAGCAGAGCTCAAATGACATTAGAAACAGGAAAAATATTATAATTTCTGACAAACTTAAAAATGGAAATTGGTCCTACCACTTACATTCTCTGACACAGGTGATAACTGAATTAGCAGAATAAGGATGAGATTTTAGAGATTAACACCAGTGAACTTAAAATGCATCTCCAATAGCCTACCTTGAAGTACCTCTGATAAGTTATAACGGAAGTCCTTTGCTTTGGCTGCATGCATGTAAAAACATGAAAATTGTTACTTGTGCTTAAACATACAAATATTTGAAATCTCTTGTAACAGACTTCCCCTAGCATCAGATAAGTCAGCAAAATCAAATATTACATAGAAGTTTGTCTCTCTGCTAAAATACTTTCTCTGTTAGTCTGTCAATTTACCCAGAAATCCTTTAATAAAAATGAGAAGCTTCAATGAATGGTAGACTACACATAAGTGTATTTTCCTGTTCTTTGCCTTTCCTCCTACCCCAGAAAGATGGCTACAATCTAGTAAGTAAAGCAGAACAATGGGGTCTGTGGAAGGGAGAGTTTCTCTGTGCAAGCACGTACATATAGAGAAGTGTGCATTTTGTCCAATGACAGGGTCCACATCCTTCCCCGAGTTATTAAAAAGGAAGGCCATTTATTCACAATAACCAAAAAGTGGAAACAACCCTAACATCCATCATGGATGAATGGATACCTATATAATGAAATATTATTCAGCCATAAAACCGAGTAAGTATTAAACCTTGAAAATATTATGCTAAGTGCAAAAGGCAGACACCAACGGCTATACACTGTATGATTCCATTTGTATGAACTATGCAGAACAGGCAAATTCTCAGACACAGGTTATTTATTTATCAGTGTTTGCAGGGAGAGGAAAGGAGCAGGGAATTGGGTATTTTGGAGGGTAGGGGTGATACAAATACTCTAGAATAATCTAACAATGATGGTAGCACAAAATTATGAATACATTAAAAATCAGTAAGTTAACTGTTGATTTTCAAATATTTACAAAATTAAATTTTGTTATGTGAACTTCATGCAAATTTTTTTTTTTTAAGATTTTATTTATTTATTTTAGAGAGAGGGGAAGGGAGGGAGACAGAGAGAGAGAGAAACAGCAATGTATGGTTGCCTCTCATATGGCCCTCACTGGGGACCTGGCCTGCAACCCAGGCATGTGCCTTGACGGGGAATCGAACTGGGACCCTCTTGTTCCCAGCCCGTGCTCAATCCACTGAGCTACACCAGCCAGGGCCTTCATGCAAAATTAAAAAAAAAAAAAAAAAAAAAAAAGACTTGTTCGGTCAAAAAAGAGTGTGACTCCAAAAATGACGAAGAATCATTAGTGCAAACAATCAGAAACGAGTGCAGTGATTACAAGGACAGAAAAGGAAAAGGAGGGAAAGGAGGACACCTATCAGAAATAACAGGGCAGCTTCCTCACAACAGCACACTGAGCGCACTCACACACCCACACACACTCACGCACACTTCCACACACAGCAGTTCCATCGAAGACACAGAGGGGTTGCTTTGAAAGGCTACAGCCAGGTCTTGTGAATTGCATGTTTATGATCCATTACTGGATCCTTAGAAAAATTCAGTGGTTCATACCAGTAAATTTTAAATTTATAATATAATAAAATATAAATTACGGAGTACTGCTTGCAGTGAGAGTAAGTACTGTTTGATGAAAACTTTTCTGTGTGATATATGTACAATAGAAAGCACCTCCTCCCTTTTTTTTCCTACGGAGAATGTTTAAAGAAATTGAAAAGCCGGTCTCCAAGGTAACGTGGATAACATCCCTTTTTCCCACTCTTGAGAAGCACTAAAAAGCTACAGAAATGAACAGTGTGAAAAAGATACTGATAAATCTTTAAGATTACTAAGGGACATAATTTATGCTCTTACAAATTCATGTAAGAAACGATACCCAAGTTCTTACCTAAAACTTCCTCATAATCAACAAGATCAAACCAGACGACAGCGACTGATGTCCAGACTCCCAGCAACGCAATGACCATGAACCACGTGAAAAATGAACTTCCAGAAAGTACTCCTTTCTTCCCATTCTTGTGTCCTCCATGCTTTGTGTCTGTTTAAACAGAAACGACATGCAATGTCACTGTGTAAGTAAATACTTTACCAAGCACTTCTTTTCACTGAATTATTTCTCCAGTAATTTGATAGTACTTACAATGTAAGTCATTTCAAACTAGTTATCACTTAAATTCTCAAAACATGGTACACAAAATAAAAATTTAGAAAACAAAAGATTCTGCTGAGACTCAACACAATGTATGTAAAACCCTAACTTCTAAGTAATGAAAGAAGTAAACTACCGATGGGCTAATAACATTTTTTAAATAAAGTTTGAGATAAGGCGTACGTTCCTGCCTTCTAAATTCCTTATCCGAATGACCTAAATACTACCTCCTTCAAAGTTCAGAGCATTAATCGATAATTCAATGAATCACACAGAAATGTAGCCAAATCCCTTTCTCTGTCCCATTTCAATTTCTGTAGAATCTTAAAAACTCTATTAACTATCACAAAAAATATCTCCCCCCAAACCACTCTCTATTCTTGGCCAAGGAGGGGCAGAAGAAGGAACGAAACCATGCACAGGACTGGTGACCGGCGAAGCAGGGAAGCAAAGCAGGACCACGATTCAGCCTTCCCCCTTCAGGAGACCCACCGGCCCGCGGGCAAACAGGAAGAGGCGCATTCACAACTGGACTCCATGCAGGAAACAGTTTTGTAAACTGCCGCCCCCTCAAAGTGGCATTTATCATTTTTGACATGTTTAATATACCTTACATTCTTCAGGAACTATCTGTCCTACAGCCAAAAACAAACAGAAATGATGAAAGTCAAGTGACAGTAATATAAAATGGTGAACACTGTCCTTAAAAAAGGGAAGATGATAATATTCAAGTTTCTCTTTTTAAAGAATATAATAAGGACTATCCAAATATTAACATTTAATTAAAAGGGTGTGTCACATCCTAAAACGCCCCATCAGAAAAGGAAAAGTCGATCAAGCAGGCAGCAAAGCAGGACGCCGCCGTCCACTTTTTGGGCCTGTGCCACCTCTTTGACCTGCTCCCCCGTGTATGGCTGCATGTGACCCTCCCAACGGTCTTGACAGAGTCTCTCTAGAGGGCACTTCTGGAGGCTGATACAAGACAATCCATCCTGTGTGGCTGTTTCTTACACTGCAGAGCAGCCGGCTTCCCTAGTGTCTGCTGGTCCCAAAGGTAAGAGCTCCCAGTGATTATGACAAGGACTCTCTCAAACATGACCAACTGTCCTCTGCAAGGGCAGTGCCTGGTGGAGAGTCACCGGGGATGAGGATGCGAAAAATCACCTCTGTTCCATAGAGAAAAGAGTAAATGATTCACCCAGAGTCACCAGCACAAGTCAGGTAGAGCTAGGAATAAATCGTGACTTCCCTGGACCTGAGTTCCTCAATCCGTGCGTGAGTGGGCCAGACACACGATTTCCAAAACCCGGACGCACTCTAATCTACAACCTGCTTTCTGACACCTGATCCAGTTCCAACTCTGGTAATTTTCCAGTGGCTCAAATCAAGAATCCACTGCCAATTCTTCTGGATGAAAGAATAAACTTAAAACTCTCCTTGTTTAAAAGATATACACATTTTTTAAACCAACCGGTAAATCAACTTTTTGAAAGGTGCCATAAAAATTAAACCAATCTCAAAGAAAGTGTGTATGTGTGAGTCTACACACACTCACACATATACATCTTTATCCATATATCTATACTTAAGTATATAAAATTACGATGACCAAATAAGACAAGTTTTATTGTTAAAGAAAAAGCCACTTTTCTTTTCTAATGTCCTTTAAATATTAACACACCTATCAAAAAGGGCCAGATTTATAAATAATTATACTGTAAATTCATGAAAGTATACTTACCAGAAAACACATGGCCATCCATTTCTCTCTAATATAATCTATTAAAAGTCTCCTAAAAGCTGGTTATATAAAAACATAATGTATACATCAAAAAATACTTGCTGGGCAGAAGTTGCTTATTATTAAATCCACGTAAAACATGCTTCACTGTTTCATTACCTGAACATCACCATGGGAGGGGGAGACCAGGTGAAAATTTCTGCAGTGTTGGTGAGGGGAAATGATAATTTTTTAGCATTTTTATGTGTCTTAAGCACAGAAATTATAAGAACAATATAAAATAAATCACCCACTAAATTTTTAAAAAAGGAAAAAGTGAGGAGCTTATGTGGGGGCAGAGAAACATCAGAGATACAGTAGCAGTTATGTCTGTTTAATTTATTAAATATCTACAAACATAAAGACTTTTTAAACACTGTATAAGAAACCTTATTTCTATGTAACATATAGATATATGCATAAATACCCATTTGTATAGAATACTTACTATAATAAGAATAATGCCTTCCAAAGTATTCATTCATTTACTCCCAAACATGAAACTATAATTATAATGACTGAGAATGTTCCTCCCTCAAGTACTTATTGCCTCTAAGAAACTTTAATTTTCTCCTGATTGGTGTAGCTCAGTGGATTAAGCGCTGGCCTGTGAACCAAAGGGTCGCAAGTTCAATTCCCAGTCAAGGCACATGCCTGGGTTGCTGGCCAGGTCCCCGATATGGGGTGCATGAGAGGCAACCACACATTGATATTTCTCTCCCTCTCTTTGTCCTTCTGTTCCTCTCTTCTCTAAAAATGAATAAATAAAATCTTTATTTTTAAAAAAGAGAAAAATTAAATGTTCTATTTAAAATGAATGTAACATTGCAAGAAAACTGGGTTCCTGTCTTATCTCCTCTTGGACATTTTGTAATTGACACCAGTGTCTTTTATTGTTCCCAAGTGACTAGAAAATAATAAGGCTAAATATAGTTCATCCTTTTATTCATTCACTTAACACATTTATTCTGCATGTCTTAGACATTATACAATTTTTATTCAATAATTAAGTTTTCAAAATGTATCCCTACATAAAAGTACACTCAAAATGATGTTATTCACAGCAGGGAGAATGGGTGGAAAAGGTGAAGGGAAACGAGAGGTACAAACTTCCAGTTATAAAATAAGTATGTCACAGGGATGTAATGTGCAGCAGAGAGAATAGTGTAAAAACTTTGTACAGTGACAAGATTTATTGCTATGTCACTTTGCAAGCTATATAAATGTTGAATAACTATGTTATACTCCTGAAACTCATACAGTATGTATTGTATGTCTACCATACTTTAATAAAAAATTTAATAAGTAAATTTTTTAAAAAAGCACCTTCAAAAAGAAAAGACAACATTATTTACTAATAAAATAAGCTTTTAAAACAAATAATAATTTGATTTCAAAGTTCAATTCTTTCTCCATTTCTATCGCTTTCTTGGCCTACCAGAATGACACTCCAAGCCAGCGATTTTCAACCAGTGCGCCACAGCAGGCACACCGGTGTGCTGCCGAGAATTTTAAAACACGAAACACCTGACCATTTAGTCAGAGGCACTGACCTCTTTTCCCTGAGGATACCAAATTAAAAAATGACAACAGCCAACACAACAAAGTTGTCTGGTGTGAATGAATCAAAATGAGACCTTTTATTTTGTCCAACTGGCAAAAAATAGAATATACGTTTTGGTGTGCTGCAGAATTTTGGTAATTAGTTTATGTGTGACATGAGATGAAAAATGTTGAAAATCGCTGCTCAACCAACTGAACTACTGAGCCAGGGCTTCTATGTCTTTCTTGTGGCAGAAATGAAAGAAGAAAGTTTCTGAGATTCTCAAAAGGAAAGTATCATTTATCCAAGTTAATTCAGAAATACTCACCAAAGTGTTTGACCTGCAACACCAAATATAAGGAAGAGGTGGAAAAAGGTTTTTAAAAATAATTGTATAAATGCATGCACCCAAACAGATAGAAGGCACAGAGAGGGGTAGGGAGGAGACAGAAAGGCAAACACAGTGAAGGACATGCCTTTACCTAAAGTCTGTTTACATTGGTCCTAAACATGATTCTGACAACTTCGATCCAGTGTCCTAGCTCATGGCACAAAATTGCAGAGCAGATTTTAAAGACAACCTAACCTAAATGAGTTAAAGCAACCAGGTGCTGGTGGGGGAAAGGCCTACCAAAGGCATGACTGCGACAGCAAGAGTGGACACGGGAACTTGAAGGGACAGTGGCAGGAGGTCATTTATGATTGATGCTTGCAGGCAAACGCTGAACAGTCTTAAAATAATCTTTGGTACATGGTAATAATGACCTTCATATTGATTTTGTCATTAAAACATTATTTTAAACTGTTTCAAAATATAAGGTATATATAATAAATCTTAGACTTTCATTCAATATATTTTTATTAAGCAGATTTATCACTTTAAAAGGGTTAATGTTGCTTAGCTGGACTATGAAATTATTAGCAATATTTTATCCATCCCTTTATAATGTCAAATAATTGAGATTTTACTCTAGCATTATTAATCTTATTACTGTAATTATTAATTCCATAAAGAAACAAAACAATAAATAATAGAAAGGACAATTTCCTAAGACATCTTTTTGAGAGGGACTTTTTAATTGATATCAAATAATACACTCTTCATATGTCACTTTGTAGACATGGCGTGCCTAGTCCCAAAGGGCAGATTAGTTTCTGCCCAATTACACTGAAAAAAGCACAGTTAAGATAAGCCCTTCAGGAGGGTTTAAAGCTCCATAAGCGAACATGAAAGCCGACTCTGATCTATCGGTATTCTGGAAGAACATAGAGTCGGTGTCCCTATTTCCTAAGACCAGGACAAATCTAAAGGTCTTTATGTCATTTTCTGGCTCCATATTCAACATGGAGTCCCAGGGATTAGTGAAAAAGTTTTTGTTTTTTTAAATGGGGGTTAAGAATATGGCAGAAACAATGTGACTCATTTTTTTCCATGTTGACCCATCAAATAAAGCACATGACCTCCCAATCAGAAAATGTTCTCACATACTCCCAAACACAGAAAAGTACCACGGTAAGCAATGAAACATGTCTCTCCAAACTGAAGGGCGGGTTAGGGACAAGAGGTGTTCTATTCATTTGGTTGAGGAAACGAAAGTAGAAGAGGTACCCCAGCACCTGAACAGCTGTCAACTGCTTATCTGGATTACTTACTATTGACTGAATTACAGATCAACCGTTTACAAGTTTACTAGCTCGTGCAGGTAGTTTTGTATTTTTCATACACTCTACACATTTAAAGTGTTTAAAAAGAAATAAAACCATCAAGTAATTCATCAAGCTGATCATTTTCTCCATGCTACAAAGTGTCACTCTTTGGGAGACAAGAACTGTTAAAAGTGGGTCATAAGTATGGATTATGTAGTCCACAGAGGAGAAAAGGTCTTCTAAAGGAACCAATGTCAGATATAGCTCTACTCTTCCCCATGGCTCCACGAGGCACAGTAATCAAAAGACCCATTCTAACCATTTATCCAAAATAGTGTCCAAGTACAGATACTCATATTCTCTATACTAATAATAGAATCCTCCCAGCGGCCACTTAGGCAGCTGAAAGTTGGAAGCAGTTTTAATACATCTAATTTTTCTTAAATAAATTTTCAACAAATAAGCCAACACAACTTGCTTTCAACTAAACAGAAAGACAAAACTTACAATGTAAAGCAAAAACAAACATACATAAATGTAGATTCAACACATCACTAAAGAACATAGGCTAATGATATGATTAAAAAAATAAAAAATAAAAAATAAAATCTGAGTGTCTTTTCTTTGCATTTATCCTCTGCTTCACAAAAATTAGGTCAGTTTCCATTTATGCTTAGACTGCTTGCGCCAACTAAATGTGCTCCTTATTATACGGCGGGACGGACACATTCCTTTCATTTTACATGAGTGAATACACACAATGCTTACAATTCACTGCAGTCATTAGACTAAGAAAAACTACTTGTACATTTTTCTGAAGCTTATAAATGTGGTCTCTGGTAGTACAATAGACTGAAAGATATTTCAAGTTAAGACACCGAAACATATTCAGATAAAGGCAGATTATTCCATAAAAAATTAACTTACTGTGAAAAGTCCATGAGTTCAAAATAGGACATGTAGAAGATGCAGTCAAAAGCACTTACACAAAACTATTTTAACAGCACACAGCTGACAATAGAACTAAAAACTGTCAGGGAGATCCCAAACCTCTTTGAACCCAAACAATAAACATATACCTTTACCTTCAGCCATTTTGGCTTTTTCAGTCCATGGGTGATATATATGGAAGACAAAAATCAAAGATCCATCAGCAGTATCAGGCACACCACTTGCCTTTCCCTACTAAAGCTCTAGGCAGGCCAGGCTTCACGGGTAAGGCCTCTAGAACTGAAATTGGACCTGACTGCAAACTCTGCTCACCAGTTATTTTTAGAGGCATCTTCCTCATGGCCAAATACTGCTAACCACTCAGGCTGAAATGCATTCCTCATAATCCAACAGCCTTTCTCCCACTGAGGAGATTCCTTTCTCAGTTGGTCCTAGCTCCCTACTCCAAACCCTAAACAAAAATCAAGCATGCCAGAAATAATGAAACAGAAAAAATTGTTCTTTAGCCTAAGTACTAAATCATTCAAAACTGAAACAAGTCTTACAATAAAATGTGGCCTCAAGCCCAGAAACAGGTTGATTTGGCCCTTCAAGGCCTAATCAAGTGCCCACACTGAAAGACCATTTGTTTGAATGAAACAGAACCCTAAATGGTAAGAAATTAATTAATGCTCTAAAATTCACAGGCATTACCATCCCAAGACTAATTCCTCCAACAGCAAAATAAAGCAACAATAAAAAATTATTTCACCAGCGAAGGAAGGAGAGAGAGCAGGGGGGACGTAAAGGAAGAAGAGAAGATGGCGGCAAGGCTGGGCGGGAGGGCGCAGGGAAAGAAGGGAAAGAAGGAACTCCTCCGCAGGAAGGGAGGTAATTTAGGAAATCATCCCAAGGAAGGACCTAGAAACTGCACTCTGATTTTGTTCTACTTTTGTCCAACCCCATTCTCCAAATTTTTCTCTACTGGGAAATAAAACTAGCACAATTTTAGTACTATTTATTCACTGATTTAAGATTAGCATTTCACAGAATTCATCAGAGTTCTGATTCACATACTAAATTAATTTAGCACAAATAGTATCCAGAGCAAGGCAGCAGCCTTCCAAAGTTTTTTATGAGTCTTTAATTTTTTTCAGTCAGATTGAATGTTTCACATGCAAATTAAACCTTTATATGTTCTGAAGAGTCAGAAAACTATGGCACCAGTATTTGATGGCCCAGAGCTGGGACAGAGTAAACAGGCAACAGGGCCAACCACACAAAACTGATGAGTATCTTAGTTGTCCTTCAACCAACAGCCATTTCCCTCCCCCCACCATTCCTTCCCTCAAGGATCTGTCCCATTAAAAGTTAGTGTTGGCTAAAATGTTGAAAGATAATGAACCATTTTTTGACAGGGGCTTAAGATGACCCACCACCATACAAATTCATTAGGCAAATATTCCAGAAGCTTTCTTTAGTTCTGTTGTTTTCAGAGAGTGAGTGAGGGTGACAACAGACCCTTCCTTGGTCCCACTGGAAACCAAGACACTACATTCACATGGCAGGTGACTCATTTCAGACTCAAAAGATCTGGAGTCAGTTCCTAGCTTCTTCCTTAACTTCAATTTGGGGAAAATCATCAAACTTTTGGGTCTCAATTTCCTGGTCTATAAAACATGTCTTGGCAGAATTAGGCATGAAAAATTTGTTGAAGTCATCCATGCAACACACTTGTGTTGACTCAGTCAGGACGAGTGCACTGTTCTTCTCACCTGCAATTCGCCTCACCTGCCAGCCAGACTGCCGGAGCTGCCAGGGCTTCTCCTCCCCGTTCCCAGGCCTGTGCAAGGCCAGCTGCATTCTAAACGATGGTCTGTGGCCAAATGCTGACCTGAGACAAGACCACAGCTATCAAATGTGGGCATACCTCACCCTCAGTCTCCTCAACACAACTCCGATTACTGCTCCCCAACAAGCCTTTATCACACGTATTCACACATCCTACAGTTAACCTTTCCTCTGGTCTTCTGCCCCAGTTCTACGGTTATTTCAGTAAGATGTCGCCACGCCTCCGTTTCGCAACAGCGGCATACCTATTATTCTTCATGGGGTGGGCAGGATGTCTCTGAATAACATTTAATCTGCCACAACATTTCTTAAGGAAAAAGATATTCTCAATTCTAAGTGATTATCTCTTATAATGGCAAGTCATCTTTTTATGATGGGAATTGTTTATGAAGTTTAAAAATATTTTAATTTGCATAGAGCAAATCATGTTTTTAAAACCCCAGCAAATTCAACTGAAGTAATACTACTTACCTATTTTTTGTTGGGACTAATAGCAATTCCTAGGTCCAAGCAAAGACCAAACTCCTAATATGTGCTCAGAAACTCTTATTATCAACCTGACTCCACTGGAGACCAGGAGAGCCAAGACCTACGTCCACTGAGTCCTGGGCTCTACCTTCCTCCAAAATGCACCAGGAGAAAATGCATGAGACCTCTCATGGATCAGCACTGACTGGTTCCCCCCCTCCCCATTAACGCACCCCGAGAGCAGTGGTTCTCAGGCTTCAGAGCACATCAGTCACCTGGAGGACTTGTCAAAACAGATTTCTTGGCCCATGCCAGGGGTTCTAACTCTGTAGGTCTGGAGTAGGACCCGAGAATTTGCATTTTTAATGAGCTCCCAGGTGATGGGATGCTGCTGGTCTAGGGACCACACATGAAGAGCATCACTGCACTGCTGCACTAGCCATCCCTAATTCTGGGGTCCAGAGGAGGAGGAAAGAGTTCTTACTTCTTCCAATTCCCAGACCATCATTTCCATACCATTTAAAAAAGAAAAAAAAATCTGTTTCTCTGAGGCCGTGCCATCCAATCATACTACCCTCCACTCTGCCTCATCACTGTCAGCCACCACCTCCAGTGACCCTGGCCCTCAGCAAAGTCTCCTCCACCTCAGCTCCATCCAAGACCACGTGACTTCAATGTCTGCCTGGCCAAGAGGACAGGTCTTCTTTTCTTCATATTTCATCTTCACTAACCTTGTGCCCCTCCACTCTATATCCAACAGTCATTCATATATTCTTACTGTGAACCTTGCTACAAACCCCGCCTCACTCACCCCCCAATCACATCTTTATTCTTATTGAAATATCTCTGTAACTCCCCCGACACAACCATCCTGATGGATTCTGCAGCTTTGCAAAAAATGCTCAGCTTGTTTGCGTCGATATAAGGACTGTAGGATATCATGAGATGCCAAAAAACACAGTTCTTTAAAACACAAACCACAAACTTTTCATCTACATATAGTCTCCAAAGCACAGGAGCAAGTTTTACCATTCTAAACCTAACATTAAGTAGCCACTGTTACAAAAGTGACCCTGCAGACACAGTAAAACTTACATTTGCACCACCCCCATCCAGGGAACGCTACCTCTCTACAAGCATCCCTAACCCAGTGTAAGACTCCATAGTCCATCGCTGAGGTCACTCCCTAACTTTTAACTCCTTGGCTCCTTCATCTTTTCATTGCATCAATCTGCCTTAACTGCCTCCCTGGAGGAACACAAAGATCACCCTGTTAGTGACCATCAGGGCAGCTGGGCACACATGGCCACCAGGCACAGGACACAGGCGAGACGACGGCAAAACTGTCCCCGGGGACTACCAGCAATCATTGCTGCTAAATATTCTATCTTCTCATGCTGCAAAAGTGCCGTGGCCTCTTACTCCATACAGGAAACCGAGCCATCAGCAGTGTCTTGACTGTGCACTGCCAACCACACAAGGCTAGACTCACCTGCATTCACTTTCTGCTCCCCTCCTAGTTAACCCACGCGCCCCTCCCTCCTCAGCTTCCTTACACTCTTGGCCTTTTCGCTCTCCTATACCACCAGCCTCACTACGCTGTCCCTCAACCCCATGCTCCGTCTTTCTGCTTCCCAGCCCAGATGAAGTTCTCCACAAAGCTGTTAAGTGACTGCTTTTATTTTCTAACTGCCTGTTCACTCCTCACGGCCTGTAGGTTGCAATCTGGCTTCTGCACATGGCTCCAGGGTAGCAGTGGCTCACATGTCACATCGATGACTTCTGTGTCATTAAACCCAACAGAAAATTTTAGTGTTCATCTTACTTGCCCTCTCAGGAGAAGTCTCCCTCCTTCTAAAACATTCTCTCCCCTTGATTTTCATTACTTCAGAATCATCACATGTCATCCACCTTTCTGGACTAATTTTCAGTCTCCTGGGCCGGCACATTCTCCTCCAGTTAATTTTTAAATATGGAAATTCCATATGAAATCCACAGAATTCAAGGAAATGCCTATGCCACCTCCCTACCTGACCTCAGGTGCTTCCTATACAGCTTACACGGCTTATGTTTACATGCCCTGTGAGCAGCAAACCCACGTATTTGTCTACTCAAAACCCCACGTGAATGACGGAAGGAAACCTCAAACTCACCCATATGCAAACCAACCCATGATCCTTTCCCTCTTCTGCCCAGTTTCTAAATCTCAGAAGCACTTCCATCAGGACAATGGCTTAAGCCAAAAACCTGAGGCTCAAAGGCCCATCTCT
Organism: Micronycteris hirsuta; assembly: GCA_004026765.1. Taxonomy (NCBI): domain Eukaryota; kingdom Metazoa; phylum Chordata; class Mammalia; order Chiroptera; family Phyllostomidae; genus Micronycteris; species Micronycteris hirsuta. Next base: position 68,476 of record PVJI01007077.1, read on the forward strand.
CAGATCAGAGTCTCCACCAGGCTGGTGCAGATGGGTTACCACTAGGCAGAAACGTGAACTCCCTCGGCACCCGGGAAGCCCTGCCTGCTTTCCCCAGCATGACGTTTTTAAAAAGCATTCGTGTGTGCTGTGACATGAAAAAGTGGGGAATCCTGCCTTGAAGCAGCTGTGTTTCTGTTGTGATCGTCCAAACCCAAGTTATCATCCTCTCTCCTAGGGCGCTGCAGTACCTTAACATAGTCTTAATCACTCCACAAGGCAGCCAGAATATTTTCTATATCTGATTATATTACTATCCTGTTAAAAAAAAAAAAAAAAAAAACTCTCAATAGCTTCACACTATTCCCAGGATAAAATAAAAGTCTTCACTGTGGCCTATAAGACTCTACTTGACATGATCCCAGCCTACTACTCTGGCATTAATTTGGTGTCATTTCCCCTTGTTGTGTATATTTCAGACGTGCACACACACACACACACACAAACAAAAAACCAAAATTTCACCATGCTCTTTCCTGTCTCAGGATCTCTGCACAGGCCGTTCCTTCTTCCTAAGATGTTAATACATTGCTCCACCATATGCTCCCCCCGCCCCCAACACACAGCTCTCTCCTGCTCACTCTGCTTAAACCCCACGTCTTCAAGAAAGCCTTCCCATACTCCTGTGAGACTACTTCCTAATATGCACTCACAGGAGTATATTGATAATTCATATGTAACCTCTTTCTACCTCCACAACACAAGTTTCATAAAGCCAGGGACTGCGTCTGCTGATTCACTACTGTATACTTGTCTTGTGCCTGGTAGAAACCCAACAAACATTTACTAAATAAGTAAATTCCCTCTCAAATCCTTGATGCTGTAGGAGTAACCTCTTCCTGAGAATGCTCCAGAAATAAGGGAGCAAAGTTTAGCCCAACGAATGCCAGGTCGCTTCAGGATGCCTCATCTTCATGAATTTAATTATCCTAAAACTAATTCATAGCAGGAAAACACCTACAAATAGTCAAGATGAAATATCAAGAAAGAAAACCAGTGGTTCCCAAGCACTTTAGAATTTGGTAAAATAAAACTGAGGAAGTCATTTCCATTTACATCAATGTAAGTAATATGAGCAATACCTACCAATATCAGCCCCCGGATTTGTTGGGAAACTTTATCATTCTTTGGAACCCCAAGTTGAGGAACCACTGCAGCAGCACCTGTGTTTGCATCACCACTGACTCACTGCAGGAGAGAACAGCTGAATCCAGAACACGGATCCATCAACCCCGCCTTGTGAATCCGCGATGTAGCAAAGCTCTGCTGGTAAAATGAGCAATGTAAATGGCAGCTAACTCCAACAGTTAGTTTCTCACGCCAGACCTAGTGAGTTAGTTCTTTAAACTTGATGATTTCTCCCTACGGAGCATTCAAAAGAGAGAAAATTTAGTCTCAAAGGAAAAGCCATTTCTTGGCTAGCCAATCATGTGTCTGTGTGGGTAACAGTTATCAATGTGATGTTCAAAATGAGACAGTCTCCTGCTGAACTGAGAGTGGCAAAAGGATAAAGTGAGTTATAATGTCCAACCAGAAACTCTGAGGTGGTGAGCTGTTCAAACAAAAATGTTCTACTTTTAAGTCTAAAGTCAGTAACAAAAAACCCTAACCCTACCTGTAACTCTAACTCCACTGCAACAAGCTAGGTTACAAAGCCCTTAGGCATGACCGTCACTGATCTGCAGCCAAGCCCCTGAAGGATTTTTGACCTTAAGCCACTGAGAGAACAAAAGATGCATGCCTTCCACCCCCATCAGTTTCCACTTCTAAAGCAAAAGAAAGCAGCATTCACAATGCACTGTAAGTGCAAATGTGGAGGGAGAGAGCAGAGAGTGGGATATGAAAGTGCTAGCATAAAATATACAGAAAATTCAAGTGTAAATTACAAAACATATGCATCTTAGAAAGTTACAGGCCAATAAACAAGTTGATGCCATTTACACAATGCATTTTGGGGGCAGCCAACGACCTTTTACTAAATAAATTAATAATAATGAAGCTGAATAGCAGAAATAAGTAAAAAGCAAGAATGGCTGCAACTGAAAACTATGTAGTGAAGAATCAACTTTACCCAAAGAGAGGTGTGGCTTTTGCCCTTACCTTCTTGGAGGTGATCTCTAGGTCCCTGGAATGTCCTGCCTGATAAGAGTGACTGTTTGTCTGGAGCCTTTGGCCACTGGACTAAGAATATAACTTGTGATAAGGTTTGGGGGCAGGCTGTTATGGAGCCCGATCTCCGCAGGAACTGCAGACTAGAGGTCAGCCATGCTGCTGAGCAGCAGCTAAGAGAACTGGGGAGGGACGGCTGCAGAGAAAGGGCACCGCTACCAAGTGGCATGCACTCCTGGCAAGATGTCAGCTTCCCACGAACGAGAGTGGGCAGCAGTAGAGCACTCGGGTTTGTACCATCTTGCCAGCATCTCACTGAGAAGGGATGACTGCCAGGCGAGGGACTCCCAGGAGCAAGAGGATGAGGTATTTCGCAGGAGTAGATGCCCAGGAGGGTTGGAGGGTGTGGTCGTTATCAGGCCTCCAAAGAACTCACAGAGGAAGCTTGTGGGCGCCTGTCATTTGCAGGCAACCATGGACAGTTATTAACCAGCAGAGGAGACTGACAGAGGCCTGTGAGGTGGCAGAGGCCTTTCCCTCTAGACCTCTCCCTTGCCCCAGCACCCCCGACAAGCTGGAGTCTAGCAAAGGCAAGGTGGACAATGTCCCGAAGTGCCCATGCAGAGAGGGCACAACCACCCCCTCCCATCAGTAGGTCCTCCTTCCTGCCTTGCTTCGAATGGGGGACAAGAAATTTTGCGACGGCAATGAGATCAGAGTTAAACCAAACGGACTTTTAGAAATGGAGAGTGACTAGGACGTTAAGAATCTGTGGCAGAGACAGTCAAGAGTCTCTGCCACCCAGAGATTCATCTAGTCCAACTAAGCACAATGACTGCAGGAAAACGAAGCTTCATATTCATACCCTGTCAGATAAAGACTGATAAATAAAACAGCCTCAAACTGTGGCTGCAATCATTAGGCCGAACCATAAAAAACTATTAGTATCTGACCATTTTGGCCAATAAAAAACGGCTATTTCGTATGATTCAAACAAATAATGAGCATGTTTCCATTATTTTATTATAAAAATTTCCAAACACACAACAAAGCTGAAAGAATTGTACAGAGAACACCCCCATACTATCACTTACATTCTACCATTCACATTTTATTATAATGCTTATGGCCTGTCTATTCATTCCTCTCTTCCATCCAATAATCCATTATATATATAATGTATTTCAAAATAAATTGTGGATATTAGTGCAATTCGCCTAAGTACTTCAGCTTCTCTATTGTAAACTACACTTTAATTTTTCTTCCTCAGTTTTTATTTAAAATTTACATGAAATGAAATGCTCTAATTTTAAGGTGTCTATTCTCCGAGTTTTCACAAACATAGACAGCATGCAACCCGAATCCCTAAGGCTGTCCCACTGCTTTGATTTGATTCACTGCAGTAAGTCTGCCTGTTCTTGCAACCTCATAAAAATGGCATCACACAACATGAGCTTGTTTACGAGGCTTCTCTCCCTTAGCTTTCTGTTCCTGACAGCCATGTAAGCCATGAACAGCAGGAGTTTGTTCTTTTCTATCTGTGTATTCATATGTTGTATGAATATACCATGCATATCAGACAGAGTGTATTCACTTCCTTGTTAGTAAAAAGCTGGACTCTTTCTCATTTTAGATTATGATGAATAAAGCTACTCGAAATATTCTTATACAAGAGTATTGCTGGCATATTAAAAATATGTGCTTGCATTTCTCTTGGGTAAGTACCTAGGGTTGAAATTGCTAGGTCATAGGGCACATGTACATTTAATATTATAAGAAACTGCCAGACCTTTTCCAAAGGGGTTTTACCATTTTATATACACCAGGAATGTCTGAGAGTTCTTTTTTTCTATAATCTTGCCAACACTTGGTGGTGTCAATCTTTTTTATTTTAGCCACTCTGGTGAGTGTGCAATTATAACTCACTGTAGTTTAACTTGCATTCCTCTGAGGACCAATACGTGAGCACTTTTTTCAAGTGTTTTTGACCGTTTTTTAATATTCTTTTGTGAACTATCTATTCAAATTTTTTGCAGATGCATCTATTTCTATTGCTTTTTTAATTGGATTACAGTTCTTTGTAATTCCTAGACACCTGTTCTTTAACAGATATACCTGTTACATACTTTCTCCCAGGTGATGCCTTTCCTATCCATTTCCTTAAAGCATCTTTTGATGGGTACAAGTTTTTAATTTTGATGATGTTTATGTATTAATTTTATATATTTTAAAATATATCACCAAGTTGGAAAATGCTACTTAAACCAAACAGGGCTTCCATGCCTTGCATTTCGAAGGGTGACATCTCCTTCAGCGTCTGCACACAGTTGTTGGGTATGTGACGCACAACTGCTACCGGAAGCCCATCACCGGCTCAACACCATGCGCTGAAGGGGAACGTCCTGAAATCCAAGGCCTGTGTCAGCCAAGTGTCTACTAGTGTAGGTGTCACAGAGAGTAATCCCAAGGGAAAAACATTGTAAGGAAAGTTTTCATTAGCTATGAGGACTCACAAAAATTTCTAAGCCAGTTATTTTCCCCTCAAATTCAACTGGATGGAACCTAGTTCCTCTGCCAACTCCTGAACCTCTGACTTCTCTCAGGAAGTAGTTCCTTTGTGTATGTTTCTCTCCAACTTTTCATGACTCAAAAATTTAAATTACTAGACTTTTGTAATGAGAAATTAAAAAAATTCTTTTTACAATGATTTTCACCCTATCTGCCTTTTAAAATCTTTAGAAAAATCACAAAAAGCAACATACATATTTTAGAGGAAAGGTATATAGGTTACTTGTGAGATTTTGTGCGGAAAAATCTAATTTAATAAAAAAATCCTTATTGTAAGAGAGACATCAAAAATGCAACGGTAGGTTGGAAGATCGGTTTAAAAGACATTATTAGAATAAATTAGGAAAACATGGACTTGATATCAGATAAGACCAGTGTAGCAGCGTTAATTTTTCTGAGCGAGATAATTACATGGTGGTTATATTGGAACATATCCTTGCTCTTAGGAAAAACATTCTGAAGAGTTCAAGGGTAAAGGATCATGATTTAACTTTCAAGTGATTCAGCAGCAAAATGGATAAATAAATAAAATAGTGTGTGTGTCTAGAGAGACAAATAGAGGCAAATGTATAAAAACATTAATAACTGGTGAATCAAATAATCTTTCTTATATCTATATGAAGGTTTGATTTTTTTCAAATTAAAAAGTTTGGAAAAAACAGATTTCCAGGCCCATTCTGAAGAATCAGATACTCTAGAGGGTAAGGGCCAAAAATCTAAAATATTAAAAGCTCCCAGTTTAATTCATGAGTGTCTTCCAGATAAGTAGAAAAAGAAAATAAGAAATGTAAAGCTGCCCTGGCTGGTGTAGCTCAGTGGATTGAGCACAGGCTGAGAACCAAAGGGTCCCGGTTCGATTCCCAGTCAGGGCACATGCCTGGGTTGCAGGCCAGGTCCCCAATGAGAGCCATGTGAGAGGCAACCATACATTGCTGTTTCTCCCTCTCTTTCTCCCTCCCTTCCCCTCTCTCTAAAAATAAATAAATAAAATCTTTAAAAAAAAAACAACAAAAAAGAAATGTAAAGCTGTAAGGATTAAGGGTGCTTCTAGAGACAACTACAGAAACTGAGTATGGAGTGCATGTAGACAAGACCAGCGTTCCACTTCCTGGATTTGAGAACTCTGTTACGGTCACGTAGGGACGTCCTTGTCCTTAGGACATACATGGAAAAGAAGTCAAGTGAGTTACACTGTCATGATGACGACAACGGACTTCTACGGAGCTCCGGAGAGAGAAAGGCAGATGCACCCATAAAGAGAGCGAACGCGGCAAATTGTTGACAGCGAGTAAATCCAAGTGAACGGCACACACGAGTCTCTCAATGGACAAGTCTTTTCACTCTTATGTAGGTTTGAAAGTCTCAAAGCAAAAAATTGGAAAAATGTAAAAATAAAAATAAAATTCAATGGGCTTTAAAAAAATAGAAGTGAAGAAGCAAGTCCCAAACACAGCAGTAATGTGAAAAACACCAGTTCAGCCTCTGGTCTCAAACTTATTAAAAACCAAATGGAAAACTGCCTCTACTTGATGTCTTCTTCACATAGCTTGCGCTCACGTACCAGGTCTGTCCAGAAAAGTCCGGCCATTGTTAACATAACAAGAATAATTTGTGCAACAGCAATGTGACCTGGCAGCCAAGGAGAGTGGACTGGAATGCACATGCGTGAACAATGACGACTTCACTGTATTAGTCAGTGGGGGTGGTAGACACCATTGAGTGAGCGTGTGTACTGTGTGGCCATCACATTCGAAATGACTGAGCAAGTAGAGCAATGAATCTGCATCAGATTTTGTGTTAAGCTTGAACATTCCTCCCTGGAAAGTATTCACATGCTTCAGAAGGCTGCAGCTATGGGCAACTGGTGATTGGCAGATTCATCATGACAACACACCCACTCATGCATCACATCTGTTGCAGAGTTTTTTTGAGAAACATCAAACCACTCAGGTGACTCAGTCCTGCTACAGCCCAGATTTTGTGCCCTGCATCTTCCGGCTTTTCCCAAAACTAAAATCACCTTTGAAAGGGAAGACATTTCAGACCATTGATGAGATTCAGAAAAATACAATGGGGCAACTGATGGCGATTGGGGGAACTGTGTGAGGTCCCACGGTGCCTACTTTGAAGGGGACTGAGGTATCGTTGTGCTATGTACAAAGTTTCTTGTATGCCGTTTTGTCTTCAATAAATGTCTCTATTTTTCATAGTACATGGCTGGATACTTTCTGTACAGACTTCATATTTCCATCTGCTTGGTGGACATTTTCCATGGGATGCCCTGATTTTCACCTCAGTTTTTCCTGAGAGAATAAATCTAACTCCTCTACCACTGAGAAGCCATTCAAACAGTTGGAGAAGGAAATGTCCCCTAGGAGGACTCTTCGGTCCAGACCAGCTATCCCCAGGGTTTTCACGACTCCCTCACATTATGCTGAACACACCCTCAACCCAAGGGCCTCATCTGAAAGCTCACTCACTCAGTCTCCATCACTGCCCTCTTACACACAGCCCCTACATGGAGACCACAATTTCAGATGCAGCCCGATGGACCCAGGGAGATGTCCACCTCCCTCACTCTGGTCACTGATAGCCACATCATGCAAGCAACTCCCTCTGAGATTGCAAGCACTTAAAAAACCAAACAAACAAAATACTAGCCCTTCTGAAAAAAACAGATCTACTACTTCAAGCCTCTCCCAGCTTATCTTCAACAGTGAGTCCTTTTTGCTAAGTACTAACCCTTTTCAAGTCCTCCTTCCCAGCCAGGCCATTCATGTGGGTCTTTCCCTCTGGCCCCACTTTTTCCTCATAGCCTTGTGCACCCACACATTTAATAAGCACAACTGGGCAGGTCTCTCTTGTAGCTGACCTCACACCATTGAATCAGCACTCTGTGGGTAGCATTCTGCAGTCAACAGTGATTCAAATCAGATCACCTGAACAATGTTTTGCCATCTTAGGCACAGGGGGGATTTTCAGAGATGGTTTCCAAATACCCTGAAGTAAGGAAAAATTACAAGGTTGTATCCCGATCGCTTAGTCTAGAAAGCTTCTCTAAATGCGTAGTCTTTGCTTTTGTTTTTAAAATAAACTTGCATTCCTGTCATGTCTTCTAAGTATGAAAAATAATTTTTAATTCAATACCAGAATTTGCCTGGTATCACAATGAGACATCACCCTGAGTTGGCCTTTTTTCCTTTAATAAAAACGGGCCATTTGTCCCTCCAGTGTCTTTGCCACCTCTTATAACTCTCTTGTTTTCCCAGAGATGAACTCCCTCAAGAAACTTTAGTTGGGGCTGTAGTTTTGAGTCTTGGAAAGCCTCAGCTCCTCCTCAGTTAGTCTTTGTTTCCCTACTCCCTGAGCATACACGCCTCACTCATTCCACAAACACATACTGCTCCGCAGCCCACAGGACAGCACCTTCCCCAGAGGCTGGTGCTGGACTTTAGTGCTGTATTCCCTCCCCGTTCGGCATGAGGCCTGGAACACCGTAAGCCCTCGTTAACCTCACTGGACATTTACATGGTATTCCCATAAAAATCTAAAACGTACATATAAACTTGGGGGTGCACCTAAATTGTTAAGCAAATCTAACATACATGGAATATTTTAAAAACAAACCAAACTATGCAGGGGTGGAGGTTGGGGTGGTCCTGGATGAGGGACAGGAATGGACAGGAGAGGTACTGATAGAACTTCCCAAGCTTCATAGCCTTGGCTGCCCCATCCCACAGACTCCAAGTCTGTGTCCTTTTCCTCCCGCTCCCATCCCACTTCAAAACCAAAGTAATGGTTACTGTCATCGCACGTTCAGAGATGGGCCCTAACCCTACTCACTGCCTCACTGCCCACTCAACACCCTCCACAACCTCTCCCTCAGCACCAGCCTCGGTCACTGCACTCCCTCTTTCCTCTGGAGGGGGTCCCCCAGAATAAAAGTTACCAAGCACATCGCTGTCCTGTGTTGGCGACTATGTTCTGGAATAACCTGCTCTGCTCCTAAAGCAGACTAGGAGTATGACCCAGAAGACCTGAACACCTAAAAAAGCTGAAGTCGCACAGCTTTATGCAAGTGATAGAGAAGCTCAAGGCAGCAAGTATGCTTCACAGGCGCTAACCAGCCGGGCCCTCTCCCATGTCTGTGGTTAAACATTTTTAATACCATCCTGAATAAAAGTATTGCCCTACACAGAACACTTCTTGTCAACATACAAGTCAGATCAGCAAAACAAAATGCGTGCAGCTCTATAAGCTAGTAATAAAAATCACAAGGCGGTAAATTTTAAATGGCTTCCCCAGTTTTTCACACATACCTGAATATTCATTCATTCAACACTTAAAATCCCTACCCTGTGCTATAGCAATGAACAAGGAAGGCCGCCTACCTTACGGTCAGTGGGGGAGAAAAACAAATTTCACGTTGGTGCTATTAGGATAAAAGGGTATATAGGACAATACGGATTTAAATAATCATTTGGGAAGAATCAAAATCCTGTACGTTAAAGATTTGGCATTTAAGGTATAATCTGCTCCAAACTCTCCTTTATAAAAGTTACCACTGTTCACTTCACAGTTTAAATTTTTCTATCAAAATTGGTCAATCTTAGGTCTTAAGTCAAAAAGGAAATACTCACCATTCTTACAAGAAATTTTAAAAGCCAAAACCAAAACAAGGAAGAATATTTTAGCAGTATTATAGTACTTGCATAAACAGATTTAGCCTATCTTTGAGTCATATTTAATAATAAAGTAAGAGGAAAGTTGAAACCTTGCTAAGTAAGCAGGGTATTTCCAATTTCACAAAATACAGAATAAAATGTCTGTTTCTACCCAAACTTCTTCCCAATCAGAACGAAATACAAATGAGATTATGAGGAATGTCTCTCATGGCTTCAGAATAGCTTCCTACAGGTGTAACTCCAAAAGCTACTGTGTTGAAATTACTAGCACAGTGTCTAACCAGTATCTATTAAAGGGCTCAATCTATTTTTAAAAATTCTATACCAATGAAGTATACATATTCTTAATAATTTTACTGTTTGCTGCTTTAGCTTGGACACTCACGGACATCAATAAGACTTTCTAATCTGTGCTCTTGCCCATAATATAAACCTAAAAAATCCACCATGCAACACATACTTTTTGAGCACTTATTACATTCAAAGTCTAGAAGACACAAAACAACAGCCCCTACCCTCACTGCCCTTTCAGTCTACTAGAGGGAAGACTTTTTACCCATATTTGTTCATTCCAACATTTACTGAGTACCTACTAAGTCCAGATAATCACTTAAGCACTAGAGATAAAAAGAAAACAAAACATGGTGCTTACTGTATCAAACAGAAGGAGGAACTATCCCAACCCTAGTTCAGTCTGATGATATTTTGTTGTCTAATATCATGAAGGAATCTGTAAATGAATGAGGATGCTAAAATAGCAATATGCAGAGGGTGCTATATATAGGAGCCCACACTGGGGGCGGGGGAGAAAAAAAACAGTCTACAGGAAGATAATGAATAGAGAGGAGCGAAGAGCTGATGAAGGAGCTAAATCTTGATGGATATACAGGAGTCACACAGGGAAAAGGAAGTGAGAAGCTGTTCTGAAAAAGAAACAGCAAGTGCAAATCCGGAGACTACAGAAAGTGATTTAATATGGCTCAATTAATATAAACATGGGGGGGGGCAGAGAATAGCTAATGAGGGTAAAAGGAGCAAGATCCTGAAGGGCCTCCTAGATCATGCTGAGGGATTTAAAATCTATCTTGAGTACTTGGGTTTTCAAATAAGGAAGTGAACATGATCAAATTTCCACTTTGTAAAAATAGTATGACAGAAGGATGAAACAGGACCAGTTATGAGAATCTAAAATGCTCAACTAAAGTGCCTTTACAGTAGAAACTAGGATCTCCACTCTTTTCTCAATTTTCCTAAATCCATGAGCTTTGACAAATTAAACTTCCATTTTTTCATCTACAAAATGAGAATTTAGAGAATTATTATGAGAATTAAATGTAACAATATAAAAGTGCACATAATCTCTGACATATAGTTAGCACTCAATAAGCAGTAGTTAATATTTTTCCTGTCGTTATTGTTATACATAAGTCTATAGCTCAGGAGCACTTTAGAATTGGGAGTCATCAACGGTTAACAGTTATGAAGAGTGTGTAGCATGGGATCAAAGCAAGGCCAAGCAAAGCATCCTGGGAAGATCCTTTAGGGAGCAGATAAAGTAGAAGAACAAGAGCCCAGTGGATTTAGGGTTGAGGTAGTTAGTGTCTGTTGACCCTGGCCAGAAACACCTGAAGTAAAAGAGAAAAGAAAATGAGCCCATATTAATCATTTGTAATATTTGGCTTGGTAGGGTAGGTGGAGTAGGAAGAGGTTTTTATGTTTTTGTGTTGTTTTAGATTCTGTGAGAAAGAAAGACTAAAGAAACAGCTGTGAGGGGTAGAGAGGAGTTCTTGGGGAGAAGGTACTGTGGCTCGCAGTCCCTGACAAAGTGATGTTCACTTAGAATAATCCCCAGAGAGGCCCAGCATCTCCTTCCCAGCCTTTCTTTGTGTTTCTCAGGTAGGTGGAGACCCAAAGGTCCGTAACAGCTGCGAATGCCAACATTTCCTATTCCCACTGCGCACCGGCTCATCTCCACTCACACCCCCCTGGGGCCTCTTCGGGCTAGAGAAAGAGGCGGGCTTTACCAAACTACAGGTTAAAGATACAGCTCACCAGCTCAATCGTCGCACACTTTTCACGTCCAAATGAGAGCAGTGTCTCTTCGTGATTCTCAAATGCGTTGGCTTTAGCCACCACGCTAGGTCCTAGACCCTGTCTGCCCTCTAGGAGGGTAATCAGCCTCACGTCAGTTATCTCCCAACATCATTCAACTCACAGGCCAACCCCCACCCAGAACACGGAGAGGAGTGACTCCCGAAGGATGTTCTCGGATTTCTTCTCACCATGGAAAGAAATCATCGATCAAAACTGAATGGGAAGCAATAAGGCACTGAGCTCAAGGAGTCGAAGATTTAAATCACTGGTGGTGAAAACATGGGTAAACATCAACCAGGAACACAAAGACAGACTGCAAGGCTTTGTTGAAGGACCCGCTGAGGGAAAGATCTGGAATATACAGTTTTCTGTTTATTCCGAGTCAGTGCTTATTTAAGCTGGTGACCTGTGCTCTACCTTACTCAATCCCACTCTATTCTTATGCAATCATCTCACGGATCACAAGAGAGTTCTAAAACTTGGCTTGGGATTTATTAACACAAGTAATGTCTTACCTCTGGAAAAATAAAATGAAATAAATTCAAGTTGCTTATCAGCTTTGCAACTTCATTATATATTATTTCACCTTAAAAATGTCCTAGCTCTATAATCTTACAGAGCGAAAGGGTAACTGAAACACTGGGCTCTGTTTGGCATGTAACTCTACTAGCACCTGTCGCGTGGGCCGGAGCCCATCAGTAACTGTGTCTCAGATCTACGCCAAGCACCCTCGGCTTCCAGGTGGACTGATTTGCTGGTCATATCTAAATAGACCGAGTAGCTAAAACCCAGAAAATGATCAAATAAATTTGAAAGTTCCAGAAAACAACTGTTTTATTCTTTTTTTTTAAATTATTTTATTGTTGTTCAATTACAGTTGTCCGCATTTACCCTCCCCCCACCCCACCCCAGGCAAACCCACCTCCCTCCCTTGCTTCCCCCCTCCCCCTTGGTTTTGTCCATGTGTCCTTCATTGCAGGTCCTGAATACCCTTGTCCCCCTTCTCCCCTTCCCCTTCCCCTCTGGTTACTGCC